>SJYA01000524.1:740187-875021 GCA_006410615.1 Neotragus moschatus | reverse complement strand
CCCTTATTATTATCTTATTATCCTCATTTAATAGATAAAGAAACAGGCTGAGGAAGACTAAGGAGGCTTGCACAGCTTGTAAGTACTGGAGCTAGGATTCAAACCCAGGAAGTCTGCCTCCAGTTTTACTACTTGTATGTCCTGTCACTGTTTGAAGACATTCCTGAGAGGCCATCCCAGGGACCTGGTATCTCCGAGCAGGGGTCATGTGTCCTTTCTTAACACCCAGGGCTATCATTGAAATAGGTCCTCTCTGACTGCCCCAATAGGTTCTCTCCTCTATCTGCTTGGGCTTCCCTATTTCACACATAAACTCAGACATCTTCAATCAAGCAATGATCCACAGAGCACCCTCCTTACCCAGGCCACGAGGCAGATCTCAGCTCCTCGGCCAGCTTCCCTTCCGTCCCAGTTTTTGGGAGCTGAGCTTCTAGCTGGGACACCCTCTGGATCAGACTCTCCAGATCCTTTTTAGCCTGAAGCCCTGGAGGGTAGAAAGCCCCAGTGCCATCAGACAGCCACCCCTCATCCTCATCAGTGACACTGTGCGGTGAGGATCCCTCTAGGGCAGCAACGGTCTTCAGCTTTCGGGGTCTCTCCAGACTAGATGAATAATCGCTTGTAACTGAGAGGGACCGAACCCGGCTCTTCAGGTTCTGAATGACCTTGTTGGCGTTCTGCAGCTGGGCCTTCAGATCTTTGATGTCCTTACGTAGGGCAGAGATGTCTTCTGACTTTCCGTATGCCCGGAGCTCCTCCTGCTTCCCTAGTTGGCTCTCTGGGGGCTTCTTTCCAGGGGGGCTGGCCATTGTGGAGCCCAGGTGTCCCTGCTTGGAGCACAGCTCCTCCATCAAGACTGTTGCCCTGAGGCTGTCATGCTCCTCACACTCTGAGAAAAGACAAAGACACCCTCCTGAGTAAAGCTGGGCATGCTGCTGAGGCCATGCCCTTCAAGGTCTTGAGGACAATAATTACTAGAACAAAAGTTAAAGCAGTACTTTATTCAGCACTGGCACTGCGCTGGCCTCCAAATGCCGTATTTCTTGTCCTCCATGAGCCCTGCAAGTCAGGTGTGGTCACCTATTTTTCTCAGTGTTTTCTCCTCAGTTTCAATTTGGTGGATGTCCCTATAGCTAAAGTGCTTTTATAACAGAAAAACACTTTTTTTAGATGTTCAGTTTGCATATCCCCCTGATAGTTCAGTTGGTATCCGCCTGCAATGCAGGAGACCCTGGTTCGATTCCTGGGTCAGGAAGATCCGCTGGAGAAGGGATAGGCTCCCCACTCCAGTACTCTTGGGCTTCCCTTGTGGCTCAGCTGGTAAAGAATCTACCTGCAACGTGGGAGACCTGGGTTCTATCCCTGGGTTGGGAAGATCCCCTGGAGAAGGGAAAGGCTACCCATTCCAGTATTCTGGCCTAGAGAATTCCGTGGACTGTATAGTCCATGGGGTCGCAAAGAGTTGGACATGACTGAGCAACTTTCACTGACTCACTCAAAGCTCATTTGATCTTCTCATTAATAAATAGACTTTAGTATTTTTTTTTTTCTGGTGGTTCAGATGGTAAAGAATCTGCCTGCAATACAGGAGACTGGGTTTGATCCCTGGGTTGGGAAGATCCTCTCGAGAAGGGAATGACAACCCACTCCAGTATTCTTGCCTGGAGAATTCTGTGGACAGACGATCCTGGCGGGCTGCAGTCCATGAGGTCACAGAGTCAGATACAACTGAGTGACTAACACATACACAGTATTTTTTCTAAAATAATCACTTGGATGGAACTTTTTTTTTAAGTTCACGCTGAAATTGTTTTTTAAACAGGCAGCATGTTGAAAACTAATTGTAGAAATTCAAACTCACACTCAGCCTCATTTTGGGCATGAGTTCTCCAAACTTTCTGTCCCCCTCTGTCCTGTGTCCCCTTCAGCCTACTGCACCCCTCAGCCCTGCTCCTCATCAGATGTGGGGTTGGCCAGCACCACCCAAATGTGAAGGCTGCCTTTAGTGGGGGAGGGCGAGCCCCTCACTCAAGCTCTCACCAGGGCTGGTGCTCTCCTCCCGCTCAGCCTCGTTCTCGCTTCGGCCACAGGTCTCATAGCCCAGGTCCTGGAGGTCCACCTGCACCTGCTTGCTGTCCTGCTTCACCGGTGAGCCACCTGCTTGGGAATAGACAGGGCGTGCTACAGAGGATCTAAGTTTCCCACAAATGCTCTCATCCTCAGCAGCATGCACCCTGGCCCTTGGGGAGGTCAGACCCAGAGTGGGATAGACGCTTCTTTGGACTGAGGTGGGAGAAGAAACACCTGCTCCAGGCAGCAGGACCTCTCTCCAAGTGAGCTTGTTCCCCATTGGTGAGCTTACCTACAGATAAGGTCCCAGGGCTTCCCTGGGACCAGACATGTTTAAGTCAGACACTGCATACTATCAGCTCTACAAGCCCCAGGGAAACTAGCAAATGCTTTGTTCATGAGGGCTCAGGGAATGTTTGAATGGAGCAGAACTAACTCAGTTTCAAAGACACCAAGATCTGCACTGTTCTATAAGTGTTATAAACGTTACTGTTTTATGTTAAACTGATAAAAATTAAGTAAAACTTTAAATCCCTAAATTGAATTAGCTACATTTCATGTTCTCTATAACCACATGTGACGTAGATACAGAACATTTATGTCACTGCAGAAGTTCTACGAGAAAGCACTGATTCTAGACCAACAACAATGGTACATTTTTGAAGAGTCTACTGTGGTGCAAAGGGGAACAGAAGAGAAACAACCAACATATGTGGAGAGCGGTGAGGCCGTCTGTTGACTGTACCAGAAATCAGTGAAGCTAGATGTTAGCTCACTTCCTCCCTATGCTGTCACTGCAAACTTGCTTTATTTGTTTATTTGTTTCTGCCCTCTGCAAATTGAAGTTAAGTATCCACTTCCATGGGCTTCCCTGGTGGCTCAGTGAAGAGTCCACCTGCCAAAGCAGGGGATGTGGATTCAAGCCCTGGGTCAGAGAGATCCCTTGGAGAAGGAAATGGCAACACACTCCAGTATTCTTGCCTGGGAAATCCCAAGGACAGAAAGGCCTCCAGGCTGCAATCCATGGGGTTGTAAAGGAGTTGCACACGATTTAGTGAATAAATAACAACAACAATCCACTTCCACAATGCTAAGGTCACAGTCAGGATTAAATTGGCCATGAGACTGGGAAAGAAGAGTGAAGTCTGCAAAGGATGAGCTTCTCCGGGAGAAGACAGGTGGTGGTGAACTTAAGACTTACTAAACATGACTCTGTATTTCTCCAGCTGGTTGGCCTGGGCAAAGACAGTGGCTTCTGATATCAGCAGCTTCTCCTGGAGATCCTGATAGCGTTGCTTGCATTGTGCCAACTGGGAGCGCAGGTGCTTGGTGGATCCCGAGAGGCTAAATTCTGACTGCGGCCCAGGGTCATGGGTCTGGGGCTGGTTATCCAGCTGTGAAAAGAGCCAGCACAGAGTCAGGGCCATCTGAGCTCCTCCCCAGGCAGTAGCGGCCACTTCGCCTTGCGAACCCTGTGTACTTCATGCATGTGTCTGTCCTAACATTCCTCATTCCACTTGGCAGCTACTTGCTTTCCAGACTGAGCACCTGAAGAACTGGGGTGATGTTTTATTTATCTCTGTTGCTACAGCACACAGCTCAGGGCCACCTGAGTCTGTGAGGAACCCTCAGCAAATGTTTGTTCATGGTTGAAAAGAGAAGGGGTGGAAACCTCCACTCATCTCTCCCTGCATTCCTACCCAGTTGTTCTCTCAGTCCTCTGCAATACATTTTACTTAATCCCCAGCAGGCAATGGCACCCCACTCCAGTACTCTTGCTGGGAAAATCCCATGGGCAGAGGAGCCTGGTGGGCTGCAGTCCATGGGGTCGCAAAGAGTCAGACACGACTGAGCGACTTCACTTTCACTTTTCACTTTCATGCATTGGAGAAGGAAATGGCAACCCACTCCAGTGTCCTTGCCTGGAGGATCCCAGGGACGGGGGAGCCTGGTGGGCTGCCATCTATGGGGTCACACAGAGTTGGGATACGACTGAAGTGACTTAGCAGCAGCAACAGCAGCTCAGCCCCCTCCCCTTAGAGAATGCTGACAGTTCCTCTGAGGCTCAGGAGCAGACCCCTGTGCTGAGCTGCGCAGTACACAGCAGTGATAGGTAAGGAATGCCATTACACACCACTGACTGGCGGCCTCAAAGCCCCGTGGAGCTCTGTATTGCATCCTATGGAAATGATCTGGTTTTGTGCCATCCTTCCCCACCATGTTAAATATCTGAAGGGCAGAGATGCAGTCTTAGTGTCTTAGTGTCCAATGCCTAGTGTCTTGCCTGGAAAATTAAGCATTCAAATATTTATGAAAGTTAATTACTCATGTAATATTCATGAGATAATATTGTAAAAGAAACCTTTCTAAAGGCTGGATGTTAGAGGAACATTATCACCACTACTTGCAGTGCAAAGGTGCCCTTCCCGTGGTACCTCCTTACCCACGGGGCAGAACAGTTTAAGGTAAAAAGGACATTTCTAGCCTTTCTCCAAGGGCTTTTCATCTAACCCCACACTTACTTGGTGAGCATCCACTGTGAGGGCAGCCCCAAGGTCAAGGCTCTGGGGTCTGGGGCACGGCCTTGTGGCCACACCCTCCTCTTCCAGGCACTGGTGCTTTCCAGGAGAGTAAACCAGCTCTGTGTTCATTCTGTTGATCTCCTTGGCCAGGTGCACGAGGAGCTCAGGATTAAGCTTACTAGTCCCTTCCTTGCTGCTCAGCACCAGCTGTTCTTTGAGGAGGCTGATGATATTACGGGCATTCTTCAGTTTTCCCTGGACCTTTCTGAATTCAGCCTGAAGGCTATTCTCATTCAGACCCCCTTTGGCAACCACAGTCTCCACCATCGCCTCGCCCTTCTCCTTGTCTTCCTCAATCTCCCATCCATCAGACATTGCTTCTCCCATCTGCTCTTTCAGCTCTGCATTCTCAAGGCAAAGGCTCAGCATAGTGTTCCTGCAAGAAACATACACAATCAGGGGCCAGGTCTGGTCTTGGCCTCATTTCCTAAGAGCCCAGTTAACCCACAACTCAGTCCATCAGAGACTCAGAGATACCCCAGTACATGAAGTGACCTCAGAGACCTATTAAAACATCCCTTATTTCATATACAAAGAAATCAAGGCTCAGGAAGAGCAGAATATTCCCCACACTCCCATGAATATTTGGCAGCATTATCACTGAAAATCTTGGACGCAAGATACACAGTCTACTTGTCTTTACCCATGCTTGCAAACTCATGTTCTAATTTTCAATGGCCTATAGAATACACAAGGATACTTACACTGTTAATAAAAAATAAAAAAGGACACTGCCTGGGAGAAATTTATTATTATGTAGACTACAGTTCTATTAATTATCATCAGTCATTTTTCAACTACTGGATGAGAAACTGGGACCTAGGAACACAGAAGAAACAAACAACACTAACCAGAACTGTAGTCAAATGTACTTATGTTAATTAGTTGCTTTTTATCTGGCTCCTGTGATAGGAGATCGTCTTCATGAGGGCAGGGATTGTCTGTTCTGTTCACCCAGTGTCCCCAGAGCCTCCACAGTGCCAGCTGCACATAGAATATTCATATTTGCTGAGAAGATATAATGGGCTAAACAACTAATTTTCACAAAGATATTCTGGTTGCAGCCTTTCCTCCCACCAAATCCTTTACTAGGATTGGATGAAAGCAATAAAAAGTATGGCTTTAATAAGGCAATTTACTTAAAAAGGCAATTCACTTCATTGACTTAGTGGAGTCACTGGATGCTTACACGAAATTCTTAAGTGCTGTGGTTAGTTCAGTGTCTGCAACTGAGAAGTTATATAATTCTGCTCTTATCAGCTGCAGACCTGAGGAATACTAACAGCAGAATCCTAGGAGGTGCTTGTTTAAAAAGCTTAAGAGCTAAGGCCTAAGAATCTACATTTTAAGTTCCACAGGTGATTCTCAAGCACAATAAATTGAGAACTGTTGACCAGAAGACACGACCTAATTCATAGCCTGAAGGACCAGCACTTGCCTGTGCCTCTACATTGCATTTCCCAGAATCCTAAAGTTTTAGAATAGAGCAGAGCTTGTCTGCAGTGAATTAAGGCTGAACATGGTGTAGGACATAGGAATCAGAGAGACTGTGAGAGTTTCCTCAGTGGAGAAAAGGGGAACAGGTATTTTACTAAAACTGAGGTGTAACAGGGAAACAAAGGGGCACATGTGTGGTATAAAGAGTATTTAATGTTATGTCATAACTTTGTATTTGGGGGGAAACCCTGCTCTTTTCACAATACAAACTAACAAAAGCAAGGCTCAACAAAATCTTCCCAAAAGAGAAGAATTACATAGAATTACGAATTCCATAGTCTAGCTTCTACAGTATCAGTGGCGCTTCTATATTCAGCTGTGGGACTGAAAGAGATGTACTGTCCTCACCCATGACAGCACAACAAAGTTTACACATAATGAAGTTTAAATCAAACTTAAGCTTTAGCTTAAGTAGAATTTAAGATGAGAAACATCATGATGATTCAGAGTAAAAGAACCAGAACAAAGGATGATTGCAAGAGAATTTCAAAAAATGTTTGATAAAGTATATAGGATAAAAGGCTTAGAATTTAATATTTGGGAGCCAGGGATCTTGCCATGGACTATTATGCAAACTTCAGCAAGTTTGCTAGGACTTTTTAGGCCTGAGGTTCCTTAACAGTAAAAAGGCACATTGTGCTAGATGTCAAAGTACTAATATTAATATTATTCTATGACTCAGGGACATTTAAGTGGCATACAATAGGCAGGGAAACTATAGCGTATGGATTAGAAGCTTTTCATCTGCACAGCTGTGTTCTCAACAGCAGGCTATGAGAATTGTGACCCTTATGGATGAATGAGTGAATGGATTATCCCTATGCTATCAGCATGCTTTCCAAGCTTCTTTTGGGGGTGAGGGGAAAGATTAAAGGCAGAGCCATTCTAGCCAATGAATAAGTTACTTCCCACTTTTGCAAAGTAAATAAAACAGAAGAGATTATTAAAATTGTTATTCCACAATTTAAGGATTTGTGCTGCTGAGAGAAAGATGAGTGGAGGCTCTGTGTAAACCCTCCTCCTCGTGGACTGTTCTGATTCTGCACACAGCAGTGAAGCATCTTGGGTAGCAGGAGATTCCTTACACATTCCAATCAATTCAAAAGAGCAATACCTGCCATACAACTGGGAGATTTCCACTTGTGACAGTCATACGTATAGCAGATAATGAGCATTTTTATATTGAATTAAGACCAGATTTATTTGAATAGGGTAAAGCATCTGCCTACAATGTGGGAGACCCAGGTTCGATCCCTGGGTCGGGAAGATCCCCTGGAGAAGGAAATGGCAACCCACTCCAGTACTCTTGCCTGGAAAATCCCATGGACAGAGAAGCCTGGTAGGCTACAGTCCATGGGGTCACAAAAAGTTGGACACAACTGAGTGACTTCACTTTCACTTTATTTGAAAAGTTCAAATGGTAATTATTGATAATCACCATTATTCAGGGCTTCCCAGGTGGCTCAGTGGTAAAGAATCCACCTGCCAATGCAGGAGATGCAAGAGACATGGGTTTGAACCCTGGGTCAGGAAGATCCCCTGGAGGAGGAAATGGCCCTCACTCCAGTATTCTTGCCTGGGAAATCCCATGGACAGAGGAGCCTGGTGGGCTATAGTCCATAGCATCACAAAGAGTCAGACATAGAGCACACACACACACGTGCATTATCTAGTATTATTAGCTTTCCTAAGAATCTGCAGAACCATGCATGCATGGAGCCTGGGATGTGGACCAAGAAGCCCCATGTGGCACGAATTCCTTGGCTGCAGCAGTGTGGTCCCTGGGCTGCAGCAGCCTCTCAAGCGGAGACTCTTCTTCTCTGGGGCACGTCCTACCTGATGTGGGCCACAGAGGAGAATCCTGCTTCCTCGATTTGAGCCTTTAGCTCCTTCAGTTCCCCCTCAGCTTTCCTCTTCTCCTCTAAGTGCCGGTGAATTTCAGCCCTCAGGCGGAGCATTTCCTCCTGAAGACCCCTGTTACTGTCCCCTCCTGTCAGGGAAGGAGGAGCAAGAGACACATTCTGGGTCTCCACAGCTGCCCGGCTTTTCTCCAACGCCACCTTGATGAGCTGAAAGAAAACCATGGTTTAAAGAAGTTAGTTCACTAAGAGGATCTCTGAGGAACATGAGAGAGCAAAAGCAGCGTTTAAAGGGACCAAAAAAGGTAGACCTCCCTCCTAGGACTTCCCCAACCATAGGGTCCCTGGAGACTGGTTTGGGTGAGAGGACGCACCGCACAAGCAGGGAGAAATTTTGCCATGGGCCGCAGGAAGAAATTGCACAGGTGGGTGAGGAAGAACCACAAGCACACAACAAACTGAAAACAAATGCAAACAGATGAGGTTTAAAGAGGACTGGAGAGTGTGGATGCTCTTGATTCTTCTCTTTCTGGGGAGACAGAGTTCCTTGGGAGCCTTCTCACAAGACAAAAAGCTTCATCAGTTCCACAACACTCGAGTCCTTGATTGCAAAGATCATGGCTAAGATACCACAGCTCAGAGCCTGAGGCCAGGCCTGTAGCTCAGACTCTGACAAGAATGATTATGAGGAAGGATCCGGGCACTCAGGAGTCATAACCAGAGAAATAGGGTATGGGTGGAGTGACAGGTAAGACAAAGAAACTAATTTCATTGGCAGCAGCAGAGTCACAGTCTATAGTCGGTGAGAAGTTAAAGCTGAAGCCACCTGGATGGGATGGGATGGAACAGGAGGGTTTGGGGGAGAATGGATCCATGTATATGTATGGCTGAGTCCTTCCGCTGTCCACCTGAAACTATTACAACACTGTTAATTGGCTATACTCCAATATAAAACAGAAAGTTGAATAAAATTTTAAAAATATTAAATAAAATGAGGTCACCTGTCTAGCAACCACCTTCCCTGTTGGCTAACACTCTGTGCTGATGCTGCCAGCCAAACTCTCTACAGATCTAAGCAAGTGAGAAGAAAACAAGCAGAAACAATTTCCCCATCACCTCTGGTTTTTGAAGATACTGTTGAAGTTACTCCTTAAAATTTTAACAAAAGCAGACTGTATGGTTTTTTCCTCAAATAACAATTTCTTAACTTTTAAACTTTTTTACTGTTTGTCTTAGGCACCTCTCCAGCTTTTTCATCGTGCTCTTTAAAGAAACCAAAACCTGAGTATGATAATCTACTTAGTGTATGACCAATTATTTTAGTACATGAATTTCTTGCCTGTCAAATATTAACCTTATATCCCAGTGTCATAATGGCTTCTTTTCCCTTTCAGCGGCAGCATTTTGGGGTTTTGCTTAACTTCAAGTTGATTTTGACCTCCCAATTTTCCACCTCTCCACACAGCTATTTCTGGGTCATGTTTTATCACTATAAATATAGTGACTTGTACCTGTTGCAAATTCATTCCGGCTACAAAGAACCACTTACAATCATCAACATTATCAAAATATTTATGTGCCTCTCCATAAATCAAGTAGTAGCCACTTGTTTAGGAATGACTTGTAGAAGTAATTACATACTTGATTCCTTCAATTAGATCAGGAATATATTGAACGAAACAGGGCTCAGAGGAGCTTACATTTAAGCTCCTCCATCAGTGATTAATAGATCTGCTTGGCTTGTCTCAAAGCCACTGACTGTTGCTTTGGACCTTGCAACAGCATGCTAAAATCTAGGCTTCAGGTGCATGGTGGGGTTGCTTCATGGCGTGTATGTGTAAAGCATTTAGTAGCACAGCAGTGGAGGTTGTGAAGAGATGCGCAAGTTCCGCCCTTTCGACGAAGAAAGGAGCAGCTGCCCACGTGTGCTCATTTCCCAGCACCAATCCCACCTGCAGCTGTAAGCCTGCGATCTGGGAGGCTTCTGAGAATGTGCCTATGGCTCTGCTGCCAGGCTTAGACCGGTGGCCATGCCTGCATGTGCCACGAAGCACTTGGGACAAAATGAAGGAGGAGGACTAGATAAAACCACTTTTGAAAGCTTATGACCTAACCTTTCATTTAAGTTATGTGACATTATCTTTCTACATAAACTCTTTGCAGCTAACTTACCTAAAATAAACACTGCCATCAGCCTTGAATATGGACACAGTTATTCTTTGCTGTTAATAAAGGGCACTCAGTTGCTCAGTTGTGTTTGACTCTTTGGGGCCCCAAAGATGGGGGTCCTCTCTTGATGGAATTTTCCAGGCAAGAATACTGGAGTGGGTTGCCATTTCCTACTCCAGGGAAACCTTAAGGGTTCCTTCTGCTTAAAAATGATGTCTAATATTAATGATGCCATCTATTTTTTAAGTGCCTTCTGATGTATGTTATCTTTTATTGATTTAAATATACTGGCTTTCTTTAAAAAGGGAAAATAAGAATGTTATTGGAATGTGGATACCAGAATGGACCATATGGTTTATCTGGTCTGATTTCGTACTTTTAAATGAGAAAACAGATCTGATTTGTTCCCAGGCTAATCTGACTTTTCATATTTCAATGTCCAAGGGGGTTTTCTTTGGCTGCTTTGTCTCTAAATTTTAAATGTAAATGCATGAAAAGTGATTCAGGAGCTAGCATTTTAATTATTTTTTATCATCTATGGAAAGCTAATGTTTCTATTGTTTTTCCTCAAGCAAAACCCCAGGGTGTCAGTGTATGCAATGGTGGTATGGATCCTTTAGTTCTATTGTTAATTACATCGCATAAATTATTGTTGCTGTTGTTGTTTTTCACATTTCCTAATTTTTCTGTTCTATTGTTTCCATTTTATAAATCAACTTTTTGGTGTGCTGGTTTTCCTTTTGCCCCATAGAATTCAATGTGCAAACCTGATCTCTTATTTCAGTAGAATGGCTTTGTTTTAGCCCTATTGCTCCATATCTCCCACAATGTATTCAGTTCCCAGACAGCATTAAGGTATTAAAAATGACCTTTTTTCAAGTTCATCACTGCCTTTCTCTCCTTTGCATTTGTGACTGTTGATTAATTTTCTCTATTCCAAAAGTTCAAATGAAGAAAGACAATGATGATTAGTTTCTTTCACAGGAATTTCCTAGGTACCCTAGATCTTACATTTGATTGAGAATGGAATTGTGTGAGAGATACCTGGGGGAAAATTACCATTATGGCCAGACCTGAAACTTCCTGAGGAGGGTGAGTCCAAAAATAAAGATGGAGCAATATGCTTTGGCCAAAAGTTGGTTCTTGCCTTAAAAGGAACATAAAGTTGAATGGATATGTTTATAAGGGGAAGTGTGTATATGCCTGAGGCAGGAAGGGAGCTTGGTGTTGAGAATAAGGTCTACTCCCAAGGACACAACTAGGAGAAGCTCAGAGCATAACCTTAAGGGGCCAGTTCCCTGGAGACAAGCAGATACATTTTTGAGAATCTGGACACAAAACAGTTACGACAAAACAAGCTTTATTTAATTGGTAGCAGGAGAACCACGCCCACAACCCTCAGAAAAGTTGCTGTAAGTTTACAATGATTTCACATACCTCCTTCCCAGAACTGAAGATTGACTCTCAAGGAAAGGAGATGCAAAGAAAAACAGTGCTTACCCAAGATATTCTTTCATCCAACAGATAAATACTTGTCTAATTTATTAAGTATCTCCTATGCCAAGTGATTGGAGAAGGAAATGGCAACCCACTCCAGTATTCTTGCCTGGAGAATCCCACAGACAGAGGAACCTGGAAGGCTACAGTCCATGGGGTTGCAAAGAGTCAGACACAACTGAAGCAACTGAACGCATGCCAAGGGATAGGGAAGACCTTGCAAGGGAGGTACAAATGCCCCAATGTAGCAATTTATTCCAGGCTTGGACTGACCTCAAAATGTAGTCCGATCACTTCTCCATACTCAGCTATAGGAAAAAGAAGGTTGAGGAAGAAGTGAATTTACAAACCAGTCTGCCTATAACTGAGAAGCAGAATGGAGAACTCCTACTACCACGCATAGTTTGGGCCACATCTGGCTCTTTCCATATCTGTGGCTCCTGTTCATATATTCTGAAGTTAATAACCATCAGTGTCAGCTTGACAGCTGACATCCCAGTCAAGCTCCATGTGAGAGTGGATATTTTCACATCCTGCAGACTCTTCTCTCCCACCCAAGATCCTCAGTGCAATCAGGGAGTGAGAGGTGAGGTGAGGGATTGGCCCAGAGAGGCAATGGAGCACATAATTAAAGTTACAAGCATTGGTTAGGAGGACTCAGACGCTGTCCAAGCAAAAAGAGAAGTGGAGCTCATGCAGGAACTCAAGGGAGAAGTTAGAGCCAGGTGTGTCTAGAGCAACACAGAGGGGGTCTTGGTAGAAGGTAGAGAAACTGTGTTGAGAATGGGAGGTGTTTCAGACAACTGCTTATGTCCTCAAGAGTCAAAGACTGTGCCCAATCCTGTGAGGTTTGGGTACTGCTCACGTGGGTCTTTCTGTAGTATTATTAGACATGCCTCATCTTTTTCTTGTGCAGGAGATACAGAGGCAGACTCATTTCCCCTATAGTTTTCCAACTGCTCCAAGGAAGCTATCCCTGGAAACGCCCAGCTGCTTCTGCAGAACAACAGATACCAATGATCCACTTGCTCCTGAAAAAATCTACACGCCCGGTCCCTTTAGGACACGGGATTGCCAAACGTCCCTGGGCAAGGTGAAGACACAGAGGCGTTCCGGTGGATGCTATGGATCACTCTCGGGGACTGAGGTCCAGGACATTCTACCCTTGAACTCAGGAAAATGCTGGTTACACCTCCACTGCTGGTCAATGAGAACAATGTTTCAGCCTTGGGTACCATGTTCTGAGGTCCGACCAGGGCTTGCTCTTGAAGTGTCATCTGCTGGTCACTGACTCATCACCACTTGAGCAGTCAGGTGCCCAACAAATTTCTCTTTTATATAGTGAGACTTCCCCCAGGATGAGCCTGGTTTTGGAGGCATTCCAGTCCTCTTGTAGGTCCTCAGAGAGCACTCTCCTGAAGCAGGGGCCAGGCCTGCCACCTTTCCAAGTGACCCTCTGGTAACTTGTCTTCGGGGATGTGTTTCGGTTACAGAAGCCCAAGATGGTAAGTGTCCATGGTTTTGTTGTGAGCAAAAATTCTTCTGAAGCTATAGCTATAGATGGTACATAGGGGCAAAGAAGGGCAGGAAGGGGCAGGGAGCAGGAGCACGAGATACAAGGAGCAAAAAGGGTGGATTGGAAAGAAAAGTGGAGTGAGAATGGCGGTTGGAAACGTGGCTGGAAGCTTGGGGAAAGCAGGAAGAAGACAGGGAAGTGGTTTATGCACAAAGAAAGCTTCTCATGCCAGGCCCACGACGGCTGCAGGAGACCACCAGTCCCCAAAGGCCTGTGAGCTCTCCACCCTGGGACCCCAGGACCTAGCTCGGACTTACTTGCTGGTGGCTGTTGTGTGCAGCCTCCTCCTCGATACTGTCGGTGAACTCTGTGCTCGCATCCTCCGTGTCATCCCCTGCAGCTGTACCTAGAAGTGGGTCCAGAAGAGAACGGTGACTGCCTTCACAGGTGCCTTCCGGACAGCAGCTTAGATTACATTCATTTTGCCATCCGCCTCTGATTTCTTCCTTTCCCCACAGAGTGGCCCGCTTGCCAGCAGGGCTGACAGGGAAGGCAGCACCAACACTGTAGAAAAGTCATCACTGATAGTTTGTTACTAACACTCCAGCTTAAACCTCAAAAGGTAAGCTGGCTTCAATTGCACAGCTGTTAGACTGAGGGACTAAGTGGTTACCCCTCTCACTTATTTCCAGAAACCCTGAATTATTTCCTTCCTGCCACTATGTAATAATTTTCCCTACTGTGACATGGACCCAATGTGACAACTTTTTCCCACCACTGAGTGCAGAGAGGGTCCCGGATTTCCTTGGGATCAGGGCAGCCCTACTCCTCCCACATTTCCATTGCTGGGATAAGTAGCACATGGGGCGATTGCCTCAATGAGGAACCTTTCTGCAAGGGTCTTGTGTCCTACAGCAGCTGAGGTCTAGTCTAGCTCCAGGGCCGAGAATGGTTCAGCCATTTCCTAACCCCTTCCTCTTACCTCCCCTCCTTCCATCTCCCTCAAACCCTTGTCCAATGCCAACATCCTGTGCCTGAAGGGTTTCTTGCACCATTTTTTCTAAAAGGAATTTAATCCATTCATTCACTCACCAAAAATGAACACAGTCACCCTGGGACACAAACATCTATGCCCCACACTAGCATAGACAAGTAGCTGCAGTTCATGGTCTAGATATATATGTCTAGGGCAGCGCTGACCAACAGAAGATTTTGCAATTTTATGCCTCTGCTGTTCAGTAGACACTAGTCACACATGGCTACTGAGCCCAAGGAAATGATTTTTTTTTTCAAACATCTAAAAGTAAAATATTCTTTTTAAAAATATTATCCTGTTATGTCTAATCCTTTTGAAGAAATTTTGCTGGCACTGAGAGAATTAGTAGCAATACAAAGAATCACTATTCATAATTTTGTATCTGAAACTATGGATACTGCTTAAAAGAATTTTCATTAAGCTTTTTTCTTATAACAGTCCTAATGTTATACATATCTTTTTAAATGTAATTCAAATAGTCACATACATGGCTGGTGGCTGCCATTTCAGACAGCACAAATATAGGGTGTTCCTTCTTCTCCATATCTGTAAAAATAAAACTGTTCATCAAATTTTAGATTAAGATCTATCGTTCACATTACTGATTTCTTCTGAAAATGGAATTTATAACGGTTAATTCATCTGGACACCAGAGAAAATGTATCACTGGTACTCCTTGGGTCTTACAGAACCTACACAGGTTAGAGAACCCTGAGATCCAGTTCCGACCCTGGCCTCAGAAACCAACCTGTTACAACTCCTCCTCTGGCCACTGGGTGACCTGAGCCGCAGAGATTAGGCAGCTTGGCCACAGTTACATAGCTATAGCTAGCCCTGCATAAGAGCCATGCCAAGATGGCAAGCCTCTGGACTTTCAGGCAGAGACCATTCACTGTTCTTCCTGGTGACAAGTCAGATTTTTTCTCCTCCTCCAAGAGCAGAGAACCTGCTCCTGAGCTCGCACACCATGAATGAAAGCCTCTGCATAAATAATGAGCATTCACTACCCTCTACAGGTAAGATGAACAGGGCCAGCTCACACCTACACTCCATCTCTTGGCATCTGCAAGGTTACGCCAGGGTACTTGCAATAGACCCGACCAATCTCATGAAAAAGTACTAAAAACATGTTGTCCTAACAGGTTAATTTTATGACTCATTTGCTGATCTTTACTGTGAATGTTGTGTTAACTTTGGACCAAGGCAGTACCCTATTCCATAAAGCCCTACTCACAAGGAGACACCTTTACCGCTCGGCATCTTTAGAGCTCTGTGGCAGACTGTTGTACAGTAGAGATTTCCAATACTTACTTTTTTAAACCAGCCCCAGAGCCATCTCATTCAGGACACTGGTTGTGTAGAGGCGAATGAACACACTTCCTAAGCTGTGGCTGCTTTGGGAACTCACTGAACCTAGGATGCTAATTCAACTGAGGACAGCCATGTTGTATTATGCTCACTTTGAACAACACTATTGTTTTCACTGTTCCCTGAACAATAAAGATCAGAACCTTTTTTTTTCTTTCTCTGCAAAGAAAATGAATTGTTCCACTCAGTGACAGACTTAAAAAACACACTTTTCATATTGCTTCCCTTCGGAGTGTTGAAAAGAATAATCCTGTGGCCGAAGAAAGTTCAGCTCTATGAGGTCAGGATCCTCACCCCCACCATACCACACTGGGCTCACATCCTACGATGATTCCTGTACAGGATTCCAGCAGTAAGGTAAGTGGAGATTAGAAAGGGTGATTGTCACTGGCCTTGAAGGCTTCTGTCTAACCCTTTCTGCCCTCCACTTACCTTTGTCGACGACCTTTCTGATGCCACATCTGACTTTCTATTAATAATGTTCTCTCTTTAATTCACTCTGGGGCAGGATACCATGATTTTGACTTCATCAAGAGTTAATGGAGACAAAGAAAAAAATGCCCATTTCATCCTGACACTCTACTGCATAGGGGTTTTGTTTTCCTTATTCATTTTCTCAGCAGCAGCAGTCTGTGGTACTTCCTTCAGGGCAGCTTGAAGGGTACCTTAGCCTTTACCAATGTGAATGCAGAAAGCTTTTTTGAATGTGTTTGAGGGGTAAATTTTAAAAAAATACATAGAAAATATTGAAATAAGTTATCCCACACAAAGTCCTACCTGTAAGTTTACAGTAGACAAGCCTCTGCTGTTACCATTCCCGGTTTTTAAAATGACAGTAAGGACTTCTCTTTTGTGGAGAATACCCTTTCTAAGCTTTTACAAAGCAACAAAAGACTATCCTCAGAACTATAAATTTCTAATTTAAAGGTACTATACTTTATATTGATGAAGTTATTGCTGTTTGATAAATATGAAATGAAATGTTCTGCCACCTTTAGAACTACTGAAAGCTAAGAATCTGTTCATTCAAATTTAACTTGCCTTTCAATCTCCAGGAAGACTGGAAATTTTATTAAAAACTTTTATTTGAGGCTTCAATAATAGTTCTCAAGTTGTGGTTCTCCCAAGTTTCAAGGCCCGGAATCACACATAAGGAGGTGCTACCAAAACTTCCCTCTCTTGAGGCATTATTTTCTATCAACTATCTGACTCTATAAAGTACATAGAAATAAACCTCTAAAATACAATACTTTAAAAGCTTTGGGCAAAATTTAAGTGGCATGAAAATATAAGGTCTTTTCTTATCACAGAGGCAAAAAGTCACACTTCTGTGCTTTTTAAATTGAGGACGGCATGATTATTGACAGCATGGACTCTAGAGCCAGGTTGTCTAGGTTAGATTTCTGCTTGCGTCGTTAGTTATGTGACTTTAGACAACGCCTTTTCATAACTTAGTTCCCTCACCTCTTAGGGTTAATAGTAATATCTACTCCATACACTTTTCAGCTATAAAGAGTTTGGTGCCCTTAAAGTGCTTGAAATAGTGCTTGGCATACACTCAGTATATTCCTTATTATTACTATTTTACAATATTATTGGCAAGCTGGTTGATGTGCTAGAAAGCAGAGTTGAGAAAGGCCATAGAACCTAAATGTACTCAGAAGAACACTCAGTGGTAAAGAATCTGCCTGCCAATGCAGGAGACACAGGTTTGATCCCTGGGTCAGGAAGATCTGGAGAAGGAAATGCCAACTCACTCCAGTATTCTTGCCTGGGAAATCCCATAGACAGAGGAGCCTGGTGGGCTACAGTCCATGGGGTCACAAGATTCAGATAGAACTGAGTGACTAAACAACAGTGTTTTCAGGGGATGATCTTAAGTCTATTTGATCTTAAGTCTACCTCTTCAGTGCTCACTATGGAGGTTTGAAGTAATACTCTTAAGTTCTTCCTACTTTGCAGGAGAGTTGAAAAAAACACAGATCAGTAGATTAAGATGAACTCTTGAATAGGTGTTTTAACAAATAAGATTCATCATCATTAAATAATAACTCCTTAAAACTCCATCATGCACAAATAAACCTTGAGGGAAAGTCATGAAGTGTTATTTTAATTCTTCAGTAATGAGCCCACCGACTCAATGGACGTGAGTCTGAGTGAACTCCGGGAGTTGGTGATGGACAGGGAGGCCTGGCGTGCTATGATTCATGGGGTCGCAAAGCGTCGGACAAGACTGAGCGACTGAACTGAACTGAATGAGCCCCAGCTGGGCTACAAGACCATTTTCTCCAAATTCTACTCTATGGTCATTCTTGTTTTCTTTTTAAGCCATTTATATGCAACCAACAGAAAAGGAGTAAAATTTTCCCATAAGGCTACTCAGAACACAGGCGTCATAGCAGACTAATTTTGAAACGTGATTTAAGAGCTAAACTTTATAGCATGAACAAATTTGCAGTGACAAGTGCCTGGCTGTTCTCCCCTCAGTGCCAGGCTCTTTATGTCCTCTGGGCCCACCTCCCTCTCACTCTTAGGCACTCTACCATGAAATTATAAGAACTTTCACCTGTTCACCTCATGAACCAGCTATTGATGACTTAAATATGATCCTACATGAGGATCAAAGAAAAAAGGTCTCCTATCAAACTGCAATTTTACGTGCATCCATTCCCTTCTAGAACCATAAGCAAACTAAGATTTCATAGAGTCTTCCATAAGCTTCTCCTGAGAAATAAAATTCTTTAACTAGACATTCTAATATTGGAACCAAAGGAGCTAGGGGAAAGAAAAAAAAAAAAAAACTTGTCTGCAGTCAAGTTCCTTTATGGTGTATCTTTGTCTTTAAATCATAGACATTATCTCTTAGGTACCCTTCCAGCTTACAAGCTTATAATTCAGAAGGCAACTGTTTTCAGTGACTTAAAATTCTGTAGTGTCAAGGAATTCTTCCTTCTACGATCTCTGTTCCTCAAAGAACACAAGAAACAGGCCTTTCCAGAACATACACAGGGACAGCACCGCCCATCATAACAATTGTTCAGCTGTGTCCGACTCTTTGAGACCCCATGAGCTGTAGCATGCCAGGCTTCCCTGTCTTTCATTATCTCCCAGATAGCTCATAACAATAGGCTCCTCAAACTTTCATCCCACTTTCCACCACTCTCCTTCAGCAAGCAGAGCAGGAAGGGTTTTTTTAAGGTACAATAATCCATTTCACATTTCTAGGGAAAGTTTAATGCTTCTCATTTCCTTGAGAGTAGAAAAATTCAGGTTTCTTCTGCTTCCTTCCTTTAGTTAAATAAGTACAAAGGCATTCACTCATTTCAGAGCCTTATTTAACTTGGAGTTTTAGTACAATCATCAATAAAATGGTTCTCCTATAAGGGGAAAAAAAAGATAAAGAGCTTTCTCTACTTTTCTCATTAATCTTTTAAGAATGAAACCAAATAATTACTGTTTGGCCTTTGATACTTTTATTGGATAAGTAACAATTTTGCGTTTCAACTAAAATAGCTGAAATTCTAACACTTATATATAAAAAAGTACATGCTCCATGCTAGCACAAATGTTAACACAGTTTAACACAACACAGTGCCATGAAGAAATGAAAACTTACAGCTTGTTTTGATGGGTAAATAGGCCTAAAAGGATCTAGTGTCAAGTTACTGGATGTAACATGTTACTTCCTTCTTCATCTAAATTGATATGAATCACTTTTTCTCAACAACCCTAAGATCAAAACTTTAAGTGGTAAAAAGTAAGCCTGATTTTATTATCAAATTGATCATACTTAGTGGAAACAGACAAATTCATGGTTTATAAAACATACTTGTATATACACATGCCTCTAAAGTTTACAGACTGACAGGAGTATTTCAAAGCGATTATTTTGAAATTGAAAAAGGAAGCACTGTCTATTCATGTTTTACACTAAAAACAAACCTACATGCATTTGCTAGACAATCATGAGTTCTCAAAGGGAACAAAGAAGTCGATTTGGTTCATGTACTTAACCACCATACTCTTATTATTTTAGATCAAACATTTTCTGATGTTGGTGAACTTTTTATTTTATCCTTCCAGCTTTCGCAAGAAGAAAACAGTATGATAAAGATTTTTATTTCTGGAATTTGACTTTAAGTAACAAAAAGGGAAAGTAATGCAAAAAGAATTAGTATGTCACTTTATAAGTTTACTCTTATTTGAAATCTGATAAAATTAGTATTGTTAGTGCTACAGTTTTAAGTCTCTCTTCCACTTCCCATCCTTTGTTGGAAGAAAATTACAAACACTGTTTTATTTGGGAAATTTATCCTGGCTCAGTGATGATATGGGAAGAAGTTGAGGACTTACCTTCTGTCAATACTCACACTACTTACAGTCTATATGATTGTCTTTTAATTGTAATAAAAATGACTTAACAAAGTTAATTGCTTCAAATGCCTAGTGACGAGGTGGCTTAAATCCACATTCCAAAATGCTTTAAGACACAGAAACTATCACCCCACAGAAATTATTCTGCTTTCCTGGCCTGTGGACTCATTCCCTGTGTTTCTCTTATTGGGTTGCCTTATATGAGCTCCATATTCCCAGCTATTTTTTCTGCAGTACAAATGATTCTGCAGTACAAAAGGTAGAAGAATGAAAGCTCTCTGAGCTTCGCCTCAAAGGGAAATGAGAGAAAATTCTCTAAATGTTTGTGTCTCAAAGGATATTAGTATCTGAAAAAAAAAACTAATTTCACTTATCACACCTCTAGTACCGTTTCTACAAGGCAGGATGGAAAATGGACTTTAAATGTGTTTGAGTCCCTATATTCCTTCCCTACTGTCTAGGAAGTTTTTCACATATCCCTGCACGTTGGCTGAAAACCTGCAGAATTACTAGTGAGACCCTAGTTGAAGAAGCAACTTGAGTTTTTCAGGGATGTGAAGATTCTGTGACTTCAAAAAAAAAGAAAGAAAGAAAATGACCAATAAGTCAGAAAACAACTTGATTATATCAACAGGAACCAGAGTTTTCTAATACTAGCTCAAAGAAAGCAAAGGTATTAAATAACTGTTTCCTCTAGGGCTTACACTCCAAAGGGAAGTGATTTTAGGTAGGTCACTTATTCCTCAATGACAGGAGCAATTTGGGGTGTAATCTGATCTGTTTCTCCTTGTCCTAATCAGAGGATTCTAGATCCAACTGAAGCAGAGAAAGGAAGATGACTGAAGCAGAGAGAACTGAAATCAATTTTCTTGAACTGTTTTGAAGCTATGAACCGAGCTTCTCAACCAGACACTGGATTATAAATGTAAGCAAGCATAAAAGTGATAGGCCTTGTAGAGAAATCTGCCACTCGGGTCATTCAGGTATAAATGGTGCAAGTAGAATAAAGAACCTCCTCAGGAAACTTATGGCTTGGATCTACTATCCTATTCAGGTCAAGATTTTCTTGATCTTTCACAGATCTCTGACTGTACATAATGACAAAGACAAATCTTTTAAAAATACAAAAAGGAAGCAGAAGAAATGAAAATACTGCTGCTGTCCACGAATGAAGAGAAGCGGGTGTGGGAGGGGGCAGAAGGGAGGCTGAGGATAAGAGTTAAAGGCTGACAATATTAAAATAGGCTCATCGGGCCTTTTCAAAAAAGTTACTGTAACTTGACTAAGTAGTTAAAAAGAGAACACCAGAAAATGCTGATTTATACTAGCTTTTATCAATGATCAGACTTCAATGATACAGTTTAATCCTGTAATAGAAAAGAGTTTAAAGGAAATATCTATCAAAAGGACTTCCCTTTCGCTCACTATATAAATCTTCTTGGAGGTCCTTTTCAACTCTTTAGTTTCTAAAAACTATATAGACTTCAATTACCCTGGCCTCTTACAACCATTACAACCAGAAAGGAAATATGTGAAAGACCAAATCTATCAATACAGATGTTTCTGAATTTAAGTTCTACGTTTCCAATTAAGCATAGTCTGAGTGAGAATTTAACTCCATTTTCTGTCACCTTTTTTCCCCTTCAAACACAAGGTTCTATAAGCACACAAGGCTTTATTTAAAGTTACTGTAATACTGAAAAACGCCTGGCAAAGGTAGAACAATTCAGTAAAAGAAAAGGTCTGTGCTCCTAAGGAGAGAGTGGAGTCTTATTATAGCATGCTAAGTACAAGTATATGAATGAAGGGGCCAAAGCATCGACTATTTGCGGGATACAGAACAAAATTCTTCAGAACCATATTCTCTAATAAGGTGCCAAATTATCACACAAAATTGTTAGACTGGCAAACTCTCTCCAGTTAGCACTGTTCACAAGCCTTATTCCAACTATATAGGCAAGAAAGTCAGAATCAGATTTTAGTCACATCTATGGTATCAAGATCAAACTTCTAATTTCTGTGCCACTAAATCCCTTAACTTTCCAAAATGTTTCCTAAGGACCAACAGCAAAGTAGCTACAGAACAAGTTCCTCCATCTTTTCAGGATCCAAATCAGGACTAGAGTTCACTTGCTTTCTCCCCCTAATCTATGTATTTTGTTAATTTTTTGGTAGGAAGTTGGGTTTCGCATTATTCATTCCACCACCTTAACATTTCTAACATTTAGCAACTGTTCAAGATAACAAGGGAAATGCCTACTCTTGTAGGATGACAGAAATGGAAGTAGTAGCTTACCTAAACTACTGTAATTTCTGTGAGCCATTAGAAGCCAAATATCACCCATGGTTAAATCTTAACAGGAAACTTAGCACCACTGGTCTATTAGTAAAAATAAGAAAAGACATTTCCTAAATGCTTTGTAATCATATGACAGGCTAGTCTTTGGTGGGTTGATATTTCTACAGCGTGATTATCTGTTTCTTTACTTCTAGAATGTTACAAAAAGCTTTGTGCAGGAAAGGGTCACTAAAAATTGGAAGACTAAGAAAAAAATGGATGATTCAGCTTATACTTTCTATCTCCTTTATTAAATGATGCCTTTTCCCCTCAAAGCAAGCCCATTAAAGCTGGAAAGCATTTCCATTTAACAGGAAGCTTATGGCTACCAATCTTTTGCAAATTACTTAATCGGAGAATTCCAGGGTGTTCCTCCTGGAAAATATTTTCTTCCCTGTCCATGTTAGAGTGATGCTCTGCCACAGGTGTTGCTGAGGTTACAGAAACTTGGACAGAATTTTCAATGTAAACAAGCCATGTCAGCACATGAATGTGAAAGAAGTAAAATGTCATGTAAAAAAAATGGGAGGGAAAAAAGAAAAACCATTGTGCTCCACCTAGTTTAGAAAGGATACTCAGTTACATTTATGGTGCTAAAAAGCCCCAATCCCTAGTTCCAAATTCCATGTTTAAAATCTGAAACCTCAGCTTCTAAAGCTAGGAAAATTATATCCAGCAGAAATAACAAATCTCATGAGCTTGCAAAGCTCCAAAGTAACCTTGGTTACTGTTTTTATTGATATTTAAGATATCAATTACATTGATATCTAAGATACCAGAAGTATACTCTAAAGGGCCCCCTTTCTTACTTCCATCATGTTGTGATAACAAAACACTGAGACGATGACTAAAGTCTAGAAAGATGTGTGACATTTCTTTCTAAACTACTCAAACACATCCAAGCCAGAAGCCTATTAGTTGTTTTAATATGGAGAAATGCAAAAGCACTAAAAAGTGAAAAATATCGTACTCCAACTAGTGCCACTACCAAATGAAAAAAATACAAGTTGTAGGCTATTCTGACCATAATGAGTTACTTGGTGAAATATTGAACTTGAAAGGGGACACTACATTTGAAATTATCCTTTTATGTGGAGAATTCTCACCCTGATAGACCTGGGAGCTTTCTTAAAGTTATGTTCCAACTAAATATTATACGCTTGGTTTAAAGAAAAAAAAATTAATGTAATTTAATCTGCATCTAATCTCTTTTCACTGTCATTCAATAATCAACTCTGAAACAATATTAGAGGTAAAGGTTTACTATAAATGTTTTAACAGTCTTTGCCTCTGCTCTTTAACTTGGCCTTCCCAATACTTCAGTCTACTACTACAAGTCTTAGCTTTGATTACCTTCTAAGGATTATACCATTTCTGCAGAGTCATTCTACAGACTCTCATTCTCTCTCTCTCATCTTGAACCTTTGATTAAAAAAATTGCTCTCACTCAAAGAGCAGGAGTTGATTGAATGGCAAAAAAAAAATACACACACATGCATTTATGACATGATATGGAATATATGAAATGGATTGTGAAAGTGGGGGAGGAATAAACTTTATTGGCCCATAGAAGGGATGAGGGAAAAGAAGGAAGGGGGTGGGGTGAGGAAACTAAAATGGAATGATTTATAGTGTGCAAATATACCCTGTAACCTCCACCATTCAACTTAGAGACAGTTACGAACAGTGAAATACAGGTAGACTAAAATGAGTTTCACTGTGTACGTGATGCTACTTGTACCGGTTCTATCATTAGTAAGTCACCGTTTAGTTCAGACAGGGCTCTGGTTAGTGCACACAAGGGTCTCCATCCTGGGCTGCAGTCTGACCCGCCAGTGCTCAGAAGCCATGCTCGTGATGAACTCGCACACTTTCCAGTTCCCCACCTCCAATGGCGGCCAGGGTCTCCAGCCTGCTTAAGCGCTCCAGGCTTCTTCCGAGAACTTCTTCTAGCCGATTGCGTATCACCTGGGCCCCTTCTAGTTCCACCTGCAGAGTTCGGTCTCTCTCAGAGCTGATTAAACATGCCACACATGGAAGGAAAATGAATTAGCCATCAAGGTAATGAGTCCACTATTGTTGTTGTTTAGCCGCTAAGTCGTGTCCGACTCTTTTGCAACCACATAAGACTGTAGCCCCCAGGCTCTNCCAAAGTAACCTTGGTTACTGTTTTTATTGATATTTAAGATATCAATTACATTGATATCTAAGATACCAGAAGTATACTCTAAAGGGCCCCCTTTCTTACTTCCATCATGTTGTGATAACAAAACACTGAGACGATGACTAAAGTCTAGAAAGATGTGTGACATTTCTTTCTAAACTACTCAAACACATCCAAGCCAGAAGCCTATTAGTTGTTTTAATATGGAGAAATGCAAAAGCACTAAAAAGTGAAAAATATCGTACTCCAACTAGTGCCACTACCAAATGAAAAAAATACAAGTTGTAGGCTATTCTGACCATAATGAGTTACTTGGTGAAATATTGAACTTGAAAGGGGACACTACATTTGAAATTATCCTTTTATGTGGAGAATTCTCACCCTGATAGACCTGGGAGCTTTCTTAAAGTTATGTTCCAACTAAATATTATACGCTTGGTTTAAAGAAAAAAAAATTAATGTAATTTAATCTGCATCTAATCTCTTTTCACTGTCATTCAATAATCAACTCTGAAACAATATTAGAGGTAAAGGTTTACTATAAATGTTTTAACAGTCTTTGCCTCTGCTCTTTAACTTGGCCTTCCCAATACTTCAGTCTACTACTACAAGTCTTAGCTTTGATTACCTTCTAAGGATTATACCATTTCTGCAGAGTCATTCTACAGACTCTCATTCTCTCTCTCTCATCTTGAACCTTTGATTAAAAAAATTGCTCTCACTCAAAGAGCAGGAGTTGATTGAATGGCAAAAAAAAAATACACACACATGCATTTATGACATGATATGGAATATATGAAATGGATTGTGAAAGTGGGGGAGGAATAAACTTTATTGGCCCATAGAAGGGATGAGGGAAAAGAAGGAAGGGGGTGGGGTGAGGAAACTAAAATGGAATGATTTATAGTGTGCAAATATACCCTGTAACCTCCACCATTCAACTTAGAGACAGTTACGAACAGTGAAATACAGGTAGACTAAAATGAGTTTCACTGTGTACGTGATGCTACTTGTACCGGTTCTATCATTAGTAAGTCACCGTTTAGTTCAGACAGGGCTCTGGTTAGTGCACACAAGGGTCTCCATCCTGGGCTGCAGTCTGACCCGCCAGTGCTCAGAAGCCATGCTCGTGATGAACTCGCACACTTTCCAGTTCCCCACCTCCAATGGCGGCCAGGGTCTCCAGCCTGCTTAAGCGCTCCAGGCTTCTTCCGAGAACTTCTTCTAGCCGATTGCGTATCACCTGGGCCCCTTCTAGTTCCACCTGCAGAGTTCGGTCTCTCTCAGAGCTGATTAAACATGCCACACATGGAAGGAAAATGAATTAGCCATCAAGGTAATGAGTCCACTATTGTTGTTGTTTAGCCGCTAAGTCGTGTCCGACTCTTTTGCAACCACATAAGACTGTAGCCCCCAGGCTCTTCTGTCCGTGGGATTTTCCAGGCAAGAATACTGGAGTGGGTTGCCATTTCCTCCTCCAGGGGATCTTCCTGACCCAAGGATAGAACCTGTGTCCCCTGCTTTGTAGGCAGATTCTTTGCCACTGAGCTACCAGGGAAGCCCATAATGAGTCCATAGATGTTTCCAAAGAGCCAACAGTGCCAGTCTGAGCCATGAGACTCTAGGAGACACATTTTACTGTGTCTCTAGAATACAATCAATGAATTTGGTCTTTGTTGTGGCACCTGTGTTCATTGCTGGTAGACTCGCAAGGTCTGCTTTCTGTAAAGTCTGTCCTTTTATCCAAGATTCTGGGCCAACCTGACATAAAATTATAGCTCCTAATATTTAGCTAACACCACTATAAGGTTACTAGGAAAAATTTCATTTTCTAACTGAATGCGTTAGTTTCTGAAAAACCAAAACCCAGGAAAAACTAACTGTAAACTGAATTCATATTGAGCCAAGTAGGGTTGGTTGCTACTGAAGGTATATGTTTTGTCATTTGTTAACCAAACTTCACAGTACTCTGAGAAAGAATCCAGTTCACAGAGAGTCAGAGATTCCTTAACAAGTAACACAAGTGGTCCTATCATACCCTTCCTCTGCCTTCATTTTCTTGAAAGAGAAAGAAAACAAATGTAACTCAGCAATACATTACAGAAAGCTGAATAGTGACAAAAATAAATATTAGGAAAGAAAGGGGCTAGGAGGGAAGGCAAAACAAGAAAAAAAATAAAGAGAACAGAAAATGTACCAGAAAGATAATAATATATATGACCAAAAATTAAGAGGTACAGGAGAACATAGTCATCATGATGGCTATTGGTAATCCTGCAGTAATAGCAGCCATTAACAACAAATATATTTTCTTCAGTGACATTCAGTGAATATCAGGGCCCTTTATAGTCTTACTCTTATTATTATAATATAATGAAGCAGCCTTTAATAGGACAAGGACCAGACAAATGAAAGAAATATCCAAGTTCTTACTACATGCAAGGTACTAATTGAGACACCTGACATGTATTCTCATTTGATCTCTGCATGAAACAGGCAGTATTCCTGATTTAATATAGACACTGAGGCTCAGAGGAATCCATAAAACAAACTGGACCCCAGTGATGGTCCACTTTCTTTTTCTTCCCACTTTGTAAGCTGTAGGCATCTTCACATAATGAGGAATAAAAGGAAAAACAACGCAGTCACTCTCTCACCTCTCTGGATGGGCATGGAACTTCACCAGACTGCTATAGAGCTGTCTCTCTGCCTGTAAGGCCTCATTGAGCCGACTCCGCTCATCTACCAGTCCTTCGAGCATCAGCAGCAACTGAGGGGAAAAAAGAAGTGAAGCAACACGCAAACAGAAACACGAAGCCACAGTTAATTCTGAGAAAGAGATCAAAAGAACGTATCAGCATGGACTATGACTCAAACAGCTCACTATCTCATTACCGACTTAACCTTTCTATATAGTACGCTACAGTTTTCAAGTCAATGTCATATTTGTCATAAAGTTTTTTATCTCTAAAACTCTATAAGGCAGAATTCATGTATGGGAGGAAGAAGAAGAAAGAAGAAAACAAAGCCAGCAACACAGGAGATGGGCTAAGAGGGAGGAGTGGGAGACAAAGCAAGGACAGGGCAAGAGGGACACAGACAGCAGGACTCTCAAGCGCTCTTCGTCCATTGAGTAAATATTTACTGGGCCCCTTCTCTGTGCCAGCTTCTAAGGATAAATGTACTATCTAGCTGGGGAACAGACATCCATCAGTCATAGGTGTCACCATGAACTACAGTAAAGTGCTCTAAAGAAGATGACCTATGATAATGCATGACTGGCAATCTGTTTAAGGGAACTGATAGAGTTAAAGCCAGTTTGGAGTGAGATGAGTAGTTAGTGTCTAGAGACATGGTAACAGAGACACGGAGGAGTACAGGTAAACTGGTCTTTCGATTAATAACAAGTTTGGCATTCAGAAAGGTCAGATCTGGGGCAGCAGTTACAATGGAACCACACGTGCTAGAAAACAGCACCTGTGGCTGCTACTGGCCACGGTGGGGAACTTGGGAGCACAAATTCTCGATGAAATTCCAGCAACAGCCACCATCATAAGTAACTGACATCTTGTTCACTGTTTATTTTGCAGTAAAAATAAGGCCTGTACTCCAATAGCTTACTTGTTGTCTTCGGTTTCCAGATGTTTCCGGTCCTTGTGATTCTACTGAAGCAACTTTTTCC
The DNA here is from genome assembly GCA_006410615.1 of Neotragus moschatus. Taxonomy (NCBI): domain Eukaryota; kingdom Metazoa; phylum Chordata; class Mammalia; order Artiodactyla; family Bovidae; genus Neotragus; species Neotragus moschatus. The sequence continues at coordinate 846,869 of SJYA01000524.1, read as the reverse complement.
CGAAGAAGCAAGACTTCCTGGGTCAGGCGTTCCATAGCCGGGATGTCTTCAGGATCAACCAGCTGCATCTGCAGGTCCTAAAAGTCAAAAAACTAGTAATAAAAATAGTAATGAAAAAAAAAAAATGCTATTCAGCAGAGGAACAAATGCTCTTGAAATAATCTACTATGCATTAAGTGGGATATTAACAAGCCATGATAGTAACAATAGCTTCTTCATGAAATCTGAGCCACTCTGAGGTCAGTCAGAGAGGATATGGTAACAGCAAGAGGCTCAAACGAGCACTGCATCTAGAAGACAAGCACCGGCACAGGGACTCAATGAATCCAAGTGCCGTGAAGGTGAAGGTATCCTGAGCTGTAATCATTTCCAAGAGTCCTTCAAAAGCTCTGAACGACCTTTATGAGGTCTTCCTTCATCTGTATGGTCCTGGTCAGGGACTCCATATCAGCAGCCTGAACCTGCAGCTCTTGCTCCTGCACAGCCACCATGGACTGGAGCGCGGAGAGTTCCATCTGTGGAGAAAGAAATCCTGAAGTCAGTGGGCAGAGGGAACAGTGGGTGTCATGGTTACGTTTTGACACTGAAGCAGATGCTTTTCCATATGATTATCAACCAGAAGGGCCAATGAAAACTAGGCCATGAATAGTGAGCTACTGGATCAGATCCATAAACCACACCGTGTGATAGCAAAGGCTGCTTCATAGGAAGTTGTAATGTGGTGTTAATGATGTCCTCTACTTTTTGTTAGCACCACAAAACATACCAAATTGGGTTGTTTTTTTTTTTTTTTTTAATTTTTTTTGGCTGTGCTGCATGGCATATGGGGTCTCAGGGAAGTCCAGTAACATTAGTCTTGAGTATGTGAGAGAAACAGGAACGACATAATGGCTAGGGTAGAAACGAAATTTTAGAAAAGGAGGGAAGCTAGGGGATTTTTTTAAACTTGTAATTTTAAAATGCCACACAATTTCACATCCTCAAAACTTGAGTCATATAACATGATTCTGTTTGTAAGGAGAGATATGGTAATGAAAAGAAATACAATAAGATAATTTCACCACAAATATGAACACAGGTTTTATATTATAGATCTAACTAAGATGTGGAACAAAAACTGAGGAGCTAGACTGGCCAACTAAACTCAGTTTAGGGACCCATGACACTGTCTGATCTTCTACAGTAGAGGCCACGGTGACATAAAGGTTTTTAGTTTTAGCCTGTAACCGTATACTGTGGCCCTAAAGCTTCCTCTCTTTTCATCCAAGTTGTACAAACAATTAGTTGTATAGGGAGGCAGAAGGGGAAGGGATTCTATAAGGCTGAGAGGCCTCTTCTAAGAAAATGATGAAAACTGTCACTAGAAACAGAGCATATGGATGGGAAAAATTATCTGCTCCAGGAAAGGACTTCTGAGGAAGCATGCTGAGTCACACAAGATCTGAGCTTAAATTGTAGCTTTAGTATTTTATAGTCACATAACAATTCCTTTCCTTCATCTTTTAAAACAGTGTTTCAGCTTCTTCTGTAAAATAGGGCCAACATCAACCTACTTTGCAGAGTTGTAAAAATTAGTGCAAATTTAAATGCCCAATGCAGTGCGTAACACACAGCAAGTTCTCAATAAACATTATGGATCTTTCTTGAATGTCCCTTGTTCTATGTTTCTAAAACTAATTTCATGGATCTGTCATAATTATAAGCAGCAATTATATAGCACTTCATTTTTTTCACAAGTCCTCTATAATCATTTTATTCCAGTTAGACATGGGTAAAGAAAACTGTGTTCTTTAAGCACTTAAAACGTCTAAGTAATCCTCATTTATAAAAACAAAAGCATCTTGGTGAGATAACGTAATATAAAGCAATTTCTACTTTTCTCTAGAAAGAAAAAAGGCTCAACTTGCATTTGGACCCAGATATTATACTTGGGAGAATTTTACTCTTTCTTTCATTTAAAAAGTTTTTTTAAAAAACTGATTTACCTTTAATTAGAGGATGATTGCTTTATAATATTGTGTTGGTTTCTATAATATATCAACATGAATCAGCCATAAGTACACATATGTTCTCTCCCTCTTGAATACTTAAAACTTAAAAAAAAAAAAAGGAACTTAGAAATCAGACTTAACTAGAAAACTCACCCGACTTTCTCTCTCTTTTTTAGCCATGAGCTCAAGTTCCTCTTTGGCATTACTCAGTTCTTTTTCCAGCCCCGCAACTGTATCCAAGTCTCCTAAAGATGAATACATAGTGCTAGTTACAATCAGTATCAACATAATACGATCTCTGCTGCCTTGTTTCTGAGGAATTTATTCTAAGATACAATCCAATAACAACAAAACATATATACACAGGATGTTCTTTGCAGCATTATTTGTAATAACAAAACACTGCAATCCATCTATAAGCCTATAAAAAGAAGATTGAATATGTACAGTATATCCACACAATGAAGTTCTATATCTAGCTTTAAAAAAGAATGAGGAATATCTTTATGAACTGACATGGAGTGATTTCTAAGATATTAAGTACAATAAGCTGTTTAGAAAAGAATATATCTACGGAGTATGTTTTATGTTAGGAAAAGGGGATGCATGCATGTTACATATACACATAGGATTAATCTGCTTACTTCTGTAAAAGAAACACAGGAAGGATACCTCAGAAATGAAACCAGTTGCCTTCAGAGGATGAGTGAAAACAAGAGAGAAAGGACAGAGAACTAGATGGGACTTCTGAATACACTTTTCTATATTTTCGAGCTTTGAACCATTTTAAAGTTTTATTATTAATGGGTAAAGTTAGTTCAACAATAGTGAGGAAGAAAAAGCCAAAACTGAATACTAACAAAATGAATGGAACTAAACAGCCAGTGTCATAAAACAGACTTGTGGCTGCCAAGCGGGGATGGTGGAGGGCTGGATTGGGAACTAGGAGGCTGGCAGATGCAAACTATTATATACAGAATGGATAAACAACAAGGTCCTACTGTATGGCAAAGGGAGCTATATTCAATAACCTGTAGTAAGCCATAATGCAAAAGAATCTGAGAAAGATATATACAACAGAATCACTTTGCTGTACACTGGGAATAAACACAACATTATAAATCAAGTACACTTTAATTGAAAAAACTGCTAATGCCAAAAAAAGACAAAAGAGGCTAGAAAATGGTTCTAGATTAAAGGAGACTAAAGAACCATGACAGGAGGGAGGGAAGAAAACAACCAACTATCAAGAGTATTACAGGGACAACGGAAACCCTGAAAATAGACTGCACAGTAGATGCTAGGACTATGTTAAAGCTACACTGACTGAACATGGCAACTGTAGCTACCCAGGAGGTTGCTCTTGTTTAATGAAGTATTTAGGGATGAAGTGTCATAATCTTTGTAATTTTTAAATGGTTCAGAAAAAACTTTACATCTGTGTGTACACACACATACATGCAAGAAATAATGCAAAAGCAGCAAAATGTTAACAGTTGGTGAATCTTAATAAAAATGTACATGGGTATTCACTGTACTATTTTTGCCACTTTTATATAGGTTTGAAATTTACAAAATAAATTGGGGAAAGATGCTTTTTTAAAAAGGTAAATAGGGAGTAAATTAAACAAATCCAGCATCTTTACTCTTTGACTAAAGTTTCCCACTAAAAAATGATTACTTGCACAGCTTACCTATGAATTCCACAATGCCCTATACTATAAAACAGACATAAAGTTTTTACATTCTGAAAATCATTAAAAAAACTGTAAGTTAATTCTTCAAGTCCACAACACTTCTATCAGCACTATAATCACCAAGCCAATAACCATGGTGAGCCCCTGTTTCTGTAACACTTCTCCAGATCCTAATACTTTGGTCTCTGAGACTAATCTAAGGCAGTCGTTTTGAGTTTTGCTCACACCTCACATATAATTCACTTTTATGGTGTTCAAGGCCTACAACCACCTCTTGGATGGGGCAGAGCTTGGCAAATGACTCAATGTACACTGCCTACTCTTCCCAATACTGTAACGTAGCTTATATCTAGGTACAGTAAGTAGCCTCAGTTTGCTTTAAAGATACTCAGGAGAAGGTATCAGCCCCATGGTCCTGCCATGCAGGTTTAAAAACACTGCCTCCTGCATTCTTGAGTCCCTGCAAAGCTATCTGAAAAGGAAAATTAGGATGCAGCTGCTTTGGGCCAAATCGTATAGCCAGAACAATAGCTTTAATTCAATGTAAGGTAAAGTCAGTTCTCCCTAGAATAGACATCTTCAGTCTTTCAGTGGAATCCAAGCTTATTTTTTCCATTAAGGTAGGAAGAGAAAGAGGGTCTTGGCCAAATCTGTTAACAGAGTGTTACAAGAAGGAAGGACAGAGATTCCTTAATGAAATCAAATTTGATACTTACCTAATGAGGACCTGGGTACGCTAGTATCCCCTTTGGCAGTCAATGAAGTGCTATCATCTCTGGAGGGTATATGCACGGAACTCTAAAAATTGGAATTTAGGAAGATACAGGAACCATAATCACAATGACAGGACTTGGAACATCCTCACACAACTTGGTTTTAAAAGTATCATACTTATGCCTCAGATATAAAAAGAAAACGCAGCTGGCATAAACATCTCTACAAGTCTATAGTTCTTACTTGACCAGTTTGCTCTTCAAGATGGGGGCTAATGGAGGTAACTTCAGCTGGTCGGTTAGAGAGGGGTGCTTGGGACATCATGAAATCTTTCCCTCCTAAATACTGGCACAGGGCTTGTAATTCTGAATTTCTTTCCATTAGAGCTTGTACCATCTTTTCTGCAGCAGCCTAGTAAGGAAATCACACACAACATGAGAGAAAGACTCTAACAAAACAAAATTTGTGTTCTGATATCATTTGTTAAAAGCCAACCACTTAAAAAAAAAAGGAAGGCTCTAAGAAATCATTTCCTTGGTTTCATTTTACAGGAAAAAACAGTCAAGGAGTGGAAGAAAGTCTCTTGTAGACAGAATACTGGAAAGACAGAACATAACATGTCTATCATAGATAAACTAATCTGAAATTGGTTCTGCTAGAAATGCCAGGCTAATAACATACTGAACTGGGTAACTGATGTCTTTCTTTACTTGGGGATACATGTGCCTTTGGCATGGATGGTCTTTGCTCAAATATTTGTCATTTGCATGGTTTGCTCCCTTAAAGAGTCTAGGTAAGTGTCAGTCACTCAGTTGTGTCTGACTTTTTGTGACCCCATGAACTGTAGCCTGTCAAGCTCCTCTGTTCTTGGACTTCTCCAGGAAAGAATACTGGAATGGGTTGCCATTTCCTTCTTCAAGGTCTTTGCCGAATTTCAACTTTTCAGATTGGCCTTTTCTGCATTTCCTATCTAAATGCAGCAAGCTCATCTCTACTCCCAATTTCTGCTGACCTGCTACATTTTTTTTTACATTGCACTTACCAGTAATCAATATATCTATTATTGTCTCTCTCTCCCCTAACACTTGCAACTGGATGAAAGTTTTCTAAGACCAAGCACTGTGATGTTTTATTCAGTGCTGAATCCCAAGCTCCCAGAACAGGGTCTGGCCCATAGAAGGCACTCAATACATAGGCACTCAAGACCTAGATATTGAATGAATCACACAGAAACATTTTTATCAGACCACATGACCAGGAGAATCTGGACCTCAAAATCACACCAGTCTATTTCATTTCAAATCCCATAGTTTACTAAGACACATGAATGCACAATAAGGAAAAATTTGATAAAGAACCTGCCCACCAATGCAGGAGATATAAGAGACATGGGTTCGATCTCTGGGTTGGGAAGATGACCCTGGAGGAGGGCATGGCAACCCACTCCGGTTTTCCAGCCTGGAGAATCTATATGGACAGAGGAGCCTTGTGGGCTATAGTCAACAGGGTCACAAACAGTCAGACACAACTGAAGCAACTTAGCATGCATACCACATAGAAAGTCTGCATTTAATCAGAAAATCCAAAAATAATAAACTAAGACTAAAATTACTAAGAATATAAGATGATGGATATGTCAGATATAGCATCAACTATCTCTGGGGAGAATTACTACTGCTTTAAATAAGAAGCTGAGCCCTCGTCATAACTTCTAAGAGAAATGAAAGAATAACCTTCTAGTTTTAGCATGGACAATTCAGACTCTTTAGGGATTTGGACATAACTGTCTTAGACATAACAGTACGTTATTAATTTGCCTTAATAAAAATCTGTTAGATTATGGGAAGACACAGAGTAAATAATACACAAGATATCTTGTGTCAGACATATGATCCAACTGGCTTGACTCTTTTTCCAGTAATGCTGCTTTTAGCACCACTCCTCCAAGTGTGGTTCATGGACCAGCGGCATCACCATCATCCGGAAGCTTGTAAGAAATGCAGATTTTTGAGGCTATGTTTTTTAAAAGCTATTGGAGGGATTGTTCTGCATATAAAATTCAAGAAGCACATCTAGAAGAATACAATCACTACTCTTCCTTGAGCTGAAGATCTTTTGTAATTTCAGGCATCTCTTAGATTCCATCATTTTACTACCAACACATACAAAACATATATGTGTATATTAAGTGTAATAAGACTAATTCTTTCACATGACAAAAGGGTGAAAAAGAAAACTCAAAGACTCATTAGTCTCCTGCTAAATTTTTAAATAACTTACAATGACTTTGTTAGGTCATTCTAAAAGCAGTTTCTGCAGGACAAAGCACCATGTTTCTAACAAATGTATTTACTTCAGTGGGCCTAAGAACTGGATGAGTGGAATATAACCATCCCATACTATAAGGAAGCTTTAGAGACTATTATGGTCAAATAACATAGGCAAATTATAAGAATCTATTTCCCTCTGAAAACTGACTAGGGGGAATTCTGAGTGACTGGTCCCTGAAATGTAGCACAAGCCAACTATACTAGACTCTAGCCTTTAGGAGAAAGATATATGGAGATGAGGATAAATTAAGAATTTGCTTTTGAAATATCTGTGCATCGTTATTTTGAAATTACTATCTATATCCCATATTACTGTGAGATTGTTTATCCTCATCATGGCTTTGAAAAAAATCTTTCCTTCCCTCTTAAGAAAACTCAGATTTTACATGAATTAGGAGAAAATGTACAAAGAATAAGCTTCCCCATATCTTGGGTAGAAACAAAATATCACTCAAGTCTTGATAATTTAGAATCGAAATCAAAACACTCCAGAACCCCATATTTCTTTCAATCTAAATGATCAGAACATTAAGGAAAGGAAAATGTTATCAATACATAATGAACTTAATGAGTGGGAATATGTATTATTTAGGCACCCTCCAAAAGCAAAGTGTTCTAGAAATAGTTCATATGGGTGTCCCTGGTGGCTCAGCTGGTAAAAAATCCACCTGCAATGCAGGAGACGTGGTTTTGATCCCTGAGTTGGGAAGATACCCTGAAAAAGGGAATAGCTACCCACTCCAGTATTCTGGCTGAAGAATTCCAAGAACTGTATAGTCCATGGGGTCACAGAGTTGGATATGACTGAGTGACTTTCACTTGATGATTCATATGAAACTAGAGAGTCAATAGGCTGAGGGAAAAAAAGCTAATAGAGTGGACTTAAAACAACATAAATTTTACAGGTTACAAGGGTCTGATGCTTTCTATAGTGTGGACTATAAATGTACAGGGCGACTCTCTCCCAACCTGTGCATTAGTCCTTACTTGGCTCTCCTGCTCTCTGGTGCTCATGGACTGAAGCAGGCCCTGAATCTCCATTTCATATTCTACCGCTTGCTTGTTCCGATCACTCAGAAGGTCTTGCAGCATCCGTTCTTTCCGCTGTAGACGCTGGCACAGCTCCTCAGCTATCTCACTCTGCCCTGGTCCAAGTTTGCAGAGCAATGTTGCGGTAAGATCCTAATACAGGAGAGAGAGTGTAAGTTCTGGAGGAAAGAATTCTCTCTAATACACATCAAAGGGCTTAAAAGAATCTATCACAGAAGAGACAGCAAGTATGATGTTTTACTCATTTTTGTTGCCCCAGATCTAGCACAGGCCTTGCACATAAAAGACTGTTAATACACACTCAGTGAATGAACACTAATAATACAAAAAAAAAAAAAAAAAAAACTTAGGATGGCAATTTACATGTTGTTTTCTAAACTAAGTCCTTTCCTTATATGCTCAGGGCATGTAATAATATTAGATGGGGATAAAAGGGCACTCAGTGCATTTATTTTCTCCCCAGTTTAACTTTATAGGGGAACACACAATGATAAACTGCAAAAAACAGCAAGCGCTGTTTTTATAAGCACAGTGATGTAGCTCCCAGGTCTACACCAGGAGGTAATACACGGTGGTTAAAACTGCGGAGCCACACCATCTGGGTTGCACACTGGTTATACCACTTATTAGCTATGTCACTTTGGATAAGTTAATTTACTTCAGAAGTCTGTTCCCTTGACTGTAAAAGAGGAATAACAGTATGTACCTCATAGGTTTGCAAGGATTCAGTGAATTAATATCCATTAAGCTCTTAAAATGGGGCTTCCCTGGTGGCTCAGTGGTAAAGAACTGCCTGCAATGCAGGAGATCAGGGTTTGATCCCCAGGTGGGAAAGATCCCTTGGAAGAGGGCATGGCAACCCACTCCAGTATTCTTGCCTGGAGAATCCCATGGCCAGAGGAGCCTGGTGGGCTACAGTCCATAGGGTTGCAAAGAGTCAGACATGAGCAAAGCGACTAAGCAGTAGCAGTAAGCTCTTAAAATAGTGCCTGACACAGCATATGCACCATAACAAAGGTTACTTATCACACTGCGGGTATATTTTTTAGATCTCATTAATTCTCACATAACTTCTTTGAGAAAGATAATTGTCGCCTTGAGTTTATAGGCGTAGGGAAAAAATTCCCGTGAAAGCCAGTGACCTGCCCAGGCACAGGATGGAATTAAACACTTGGGTCACCAGCCTCTCAGACCTCAAGAGTCCTAATCCAAGACCGAGATTATGTCATCACTAAACCGACTGCCCATAAGTTAACTAAATCCTCGCCTCCACTTCTTTGTTCCTGTCATGCAGAGATGTCTGTAGCTGCTGAATGATGCTTTCTTGCTCCTTCTGCCAACGGCTAAATTTGGTTTCCATTTCTTCTTTCAGCCACTGGAGGTTCTGACAGGTGGCAGACAACTGTTCCACTTCCAGGCCTTTGGACCTCAGGAGACTCTCCATACTCTACAGTCATAGAGACAGCAGTTGCTAAGTCAAAGAGCCACCCCACACTCCTCAGCATGAACAGACCTGACCCACCTTTACATTATCTCCTAAATTATCTTATCTATTTATTTTGCAAAAGGAAAAACTTCGTATCTAATCTAACAATGCCATATTAGTCTGGTTTTTGTTATTAGAAACTCTTATCTAGTTTGTCGAGAGATAGATGTAATGTATGTCCTAAATAAAGTATTTTGGAGGAAGTGAAGAACTTCTTTCAGAAGTTCTAGATGGTTAGATATTAAAGATCTAAAAGAAATATACAAAAATGGACCAGAGTAAATATTAATAAGAGAAATAAGAACTCTTGACTGTGGTTATACACAGACATGCACATAATGAGAAAAATACAATATAATAGTTACATCTGAGCAATGGTTCTATAAAAGCATATAAACACTGACAAGGATTAGAAATAAATTAGAACTATGAATCCACATTCACTGCCCTGTCCTACAAAGTTTATACTAGAAGTGCTAAAACTTCTCACTCCACAGTCTATGATAACAGAACTAATGACTGCTATTTTTGTTTGGTTTTATATTTTTTAATATATAAAAGAAATATCCTGATTTTCAGCAAATGAAGGAAGGGGTGATGCTTCAGGCTTAGAATCCAAGTGGGAGAGGGATGCCAAGTCATGACGGAGTTTGCTCTCACCTGCATGGTAGCTTCATTGGAGGAGAGGATACCGCGCAGCCTCTCTAAGTCGTGATCTCGCTCTCTCATGGCAAGATGAAGTTGACGCAGTTCTGTTTCCTTTTCTTCTAGGCTGGAGAACTTTTCATCTATAGCCCGCTGCAAGCAAAGTAAGCATCCCAAAGCTCTGTAAGAGCCACTATTCTGATTATGCTTATTCAATAAGATTCCAAATATAAAAGAATAGAAAACCAACTCCAAAAAGCAGCAAATTCAGTTAACACACATTTCTATAGTCCCTCTGGGGACAGAATAACCCATAGCCTCATGAGCAGAATTATGGTACATACCTCTAGGGCAACATCTCTATCTTGTATTCTTTGCCTAAGTTTCTCAAGTAACATTTCATTTGCTTCAAGGGTTTTGTCCGAGTTATTTCGGTACTGTAGGAGCTCCCGAAATTCCTAACAAGACCAAGCAATAATTTCCTTTATTCGTTTTACTTAGTATTAACTGAATTCCTACACTGTGTCAAGCAATCTGTTGGTGTTTCAGGATAAAAAACACAATGTGATCACTGTGAAGGAGAACACAGTTTAGCAGAGATAACAGACACACCAAGTGCTAACAATTCCGCATCATATATGTGAGTATACACAAACACATCTACTAGGGGAACACAGGATGCACTGTCTAACTCTGCCTCAAGGTGTCACTAAAGTTCGCATGAAGGAGGTTACAGTTGCTCTTAAAGCAAGCACTAGGAGTTTCCCAAGAGGCTGTGTAGGGTATTTCTGTCAGAGAAAAAATGTAGGTATAATATATGTATGCGTACTATGAAAAAATCATATGGTCAGTGAGGTGTAAGGTATTCAATGTGACTAAATCTAAAAGTAGGTGGTAGAACTGACCACTCTCTCCCCTGCTGCTGCTAAGTCGCTTCAGTCGTGTCCAACTCTGTGCGACCCCAGAGACGGCAGCCCACCAGGCTCCCCTGTCCCTGGGATTCTCCAGGCAAGAACACTAGAGTAGGTTGCCATTTCCCTCTCCAAGGCGTGAAAGTGAAGTCGCTCAGTCGTGTCCGACTCTTAGCGACCCCATGGACTGCAGCCTACCAGGCTCCTCCGTCCATGGGATTTTCCAGGCAAGAGTACTGGGGTGGGGTGCCATTCCTATAACTTACAATTTATCATCTAAATAACTGGATATATAGAGGTCTTCAGTGGGAGCAGAAGACGTATCTTCTCTTCATCTTCCCCATTCCTGGCCTGGTATCTGACTCACAGAGATGCTTAATAACTATTGTCTGAACATTTACCGCTTAAGTCTTTCAGGTCTGTAGCTCTTATTTCCTACCCTTGCTGGTTATCATCTTGGTTCACCGATTGTACTTTCGATTTCTTTCGACTCTTCCTGGTTCCCACACCTCAACGCTCTCCACGTAGCAGATACTCAACACAAGTGGACAGACACTTTGGGATGATATGAACACTAACGCCCGTGTCCTGTGAACCCAGTTTTAGCTGAATCGTTCTGCGGACTCACCTGAAGCAGCTGCTCTTTGTGGCTCAGACTGTGGTGGAGGTGCTGAATGTGCTGCTCCTGAGTGCGAATCTCATTATATTTTTCAGCCTCCAGGGTATGAAGCTGTTGGCTCTTACTCTGAAGTTCTCCTTGTAGCTGCTGTAGGGCTTTTCGCAATTCCTGAATTAAACAGATTCCCTTTGTCAAACAATCTAAAATTTTCACACGGTCACTGGATACGGAGGCCTTAAAACGCTCAAGGCATAGAGAACAAAAAAATAAAGTAGCAAAAAGTGCCATTCTTGAAATTACGAAAGAAAGACCACAAAGGTCAAACAGGATGAGGGAAACTATGGGAACTGTGGATGGGAGTATTAATACTATGATTCAATACTTACTTTTTGGCTTTAAAGTGATATATCTATATAAGCACTAAGTGGGATTTGGTTCCAGTGTAAACGTAGATCCTTTATTTTACCAATAAGCTCAAGGATACACGCTTACTACCCATCCTTTTAAATCTTAAAAAAGAACTGGGGGCATCGTTTCCAAGCTAACAATAAACTACTTAAGAATTATATGTTTTAGTTTTTTAAAAAAGCACACAGGGCTAACTATGCATGCCTTTCCTCTCACTTGGTTGGTCTTCCTGCTTTCCTGTCTCACTGACTTTTACCCACCCTTCGAGAATAATCTTAGACAAGATGCTCCTTTGTGAAGCTTTCCCTGGCTCCCTCAGCTCTCCCTATATATATTCCTATAGGATCCTTATGCCTCCTCTACAATATTTACCACACTATACATTCCCATAGGATGCCTGTCTCCTCTACAGTATTTACCACACTGAAATACTGTTTACATGACTGTCTCTCAGACTATATTACACGTAACTTAGGAGGAAAGCGCCTGTGATAGTCACTCTTGTATTTCCAGAACACAGCCCAATACCTGGCATACAGAATAAGGGTTAGCAAATGTTGAACTGAATTACAGATTAAGTACGTTCAACACAAGCTATCCTTATAAAAAGTTATTACCAGGGTAAAGTTCACCTTTACACACTGCCACACAGCGATTAATGATTTACTTGGTTATGTTTCCAAGAAGCCTCTTTCTGCTGTTCTCTCTCCTGGGCTGCAGCCTCTACAAACCGCACACATCGTCTAGCATCTGCCAGCTGCCGTTCTTTTTGTCGTACTGCCCTCTGGAGCTTCTGTATTTCAAGCTGGCTGCAGAATAACGCACTTTGAAGATCAAGCAGAGCCACCTGTTGCTGAGCTGGAGAAGTACCCTCTGAGCTCTGAAAAGAGAGTGAAACGCATCGTCACAAGAAGGGCCGGCACTGAGCAGCCAAGACGAGCAACGAGATCAAGACCGTGGCTGAGAGTGGCACATCCTCAGTGATGCCTCCTGTCCTGGGTGACCCTCACATACGTGAAGCTGTTTAAGCTGACTCTGGTGCAGCATTTCTCGAAGCTTAGCCATTGTGTCGTTTTGACCTTCAATCACCTGGTACAACTCCTCGGTCTGCAAACGAGAGAGGGGGTACCAAACAGGTTAGCAAATTAAGTATAATCTCCGTTATCTTACTATCTCACCTATACAGATTTTAGTAGCAGGACTATTCCAAAATACCAATCTAGATGACACTACAATTTCTCTAAGACCTGTTAGGCTGAAAATATCCATTTCTACAAATGATAGGATACTTGTCTACTTTGATGGGAAAAACCATTTCCTCATAGGTCCACAACTGCCAAACATTTTACCTCACTTTCCCTGCTTTTCAGAGTTTCCTTGAGGTTTTGAATTGTATCATCTTGCTTCTGAGATGACTCCTGAGCAGACTTCAGTTCACAGCTCATTTCATTCAGTTTTTCTTGAAGAATCTGAATTCAGAAAAACAGTTTGGTAGGTCAATGATTTCTTTCACTCTCAAATGCAACCATGAAATCTGTCCTCAAATCTAGGTTTAAAGGATTTCTTAGGGGATGTTACATTGCTATCTTCCCCCACAGAGTGTAACCATTAAAGTCTTAAGTCAATCAGCAAGACAAAGTAGCAGGAGATATGAAATACTTCCTTCAGTACTCAATCGCTTCAACTCTCATGAGCTGTGCTTTCTGTATGACAGCAGCCGTACTGGAGGTCCTTGTCCATATGAGTCACTATGGAGCCTTTATACAAAGACCAAGGAGCTTTTGCTATCTACTACATGACAGGACAGAACAAGGGTACAAGCAAGGAGTGCTGCATCCCAAATTGTGGGAATTTTCTTCTAAACAGATGTTAAAACCCATGAGCTCTATAAAGATCAAAAGTTAAGTCAAAAGCATAAACTTCTTGTCTCAGTACCTTATACAGTTAAAAACCATATTCAGACCTAACTTTTAATTTCAGACCTAAAAGAGCAGAAATTCTGATCTGTGCAGAACAGACTAAAACACTTGAGACAGAAAGGAAAGAGCTACACTTCTAAGAATATAAAGAAACCCTGTGATCCCCAAGGGCATGGTTTTGATCATACCTTGTTGGTGGTCTCTGTTTGCTGGATTTTTTCCTGGAGTTCTGCCAGGTGGGAATCAGATACAGACTGCTGAGTTGTACCGGTCTCATTTGAATTCAACTTCTGTTGCTTGAGTAAGTCTTCAGTCACGGGCTAGGAAGAAGCACAAGTCAAGTTAAGTGTACCTGACAATAAGTTTTATCTTCAAATGTTTTCGGCCGCTTTTGCCAGAGACTTAGAAAATTACGGCTGCTGAATGGATCATCAGTATGAATTGATGAAGACAAGGAAAAGTTCCGTTCCTTATTACGACTTATCAAGTCACTTACTCCCAAGCTACCATTCCTACCTTTCTGTATGAACCTACACAAACACTACTCAAAACAAGTAATTCAGAAATTAAAAAGAAGGGAGGATTTTGAAAAACACTCATGATGACCAAATATTTGCTATATTCTATTTTCAGTCAGGGAATTCAAAAGATCAAATTTCTACCATCTCTAGGGGAGGAAAAGTTATAGTTCAACCACCCTCCTTATCGTATGCCTATTTCACATTATTAGAAAAATGAGTAGATTTCAAATATGAAGCATATATTAGATAACAGTATTTAATCAATACTAAATTTCCTAACTTTGGTAACTGAATTGTTGTTATGCTATCTTTAGGAATTACATGCTTATTAAGCATAAAGATATATTATATCTGCAACTAATTCTAAAATAATTCAGAAATAAAAAATGTGTCTGCAGATAGTTGGAGTGATAAAGCAATTGTAGCAACATATCAGCAACTGATAAATCTGTGTAAATATTAGCAACTGGTGAACTTGGGAGTTCTCTGTACTTCTCTTAAGACTTCTCTAAGTTTGAAATTATTTCAAAGTAAAAATTAAAAATTAGAATTTAAAATCCATAAGGTCTGGGAAGGAGGTATGTTTTATAGGAATATCAGTTCATCAAAAAGACTTAGGAGAAAAAACCATCTATTTCTATTTGAGACAATCAACCAGACTAAGATAAACTTATTGAACTTGACCTAATATTCATTATGAGCTAAGATACAGAATTAAACTTTAGCAATTCATTGTGGCATTAAATTCTACCTTTTCTCTCCCTGCTTCCTCCCCTCTTCTCTCCCACTCCCAATTAGGGAAAATACAAATCCATTAGGAAGAGAAAAAAGGCAACTGCTATTAATTTTTTCTTTACCTCACAAGTTCAAGTTCTGACTACCACCTTCCAGGCTGTGGGGTTACAGCTGACCTTAAACAATTTCATGATAGCAACTGACTGGAAGTATGAGCTTCCCCTCCTGGCTCAGATGATAAAGAATCTGCCTGCAATGCTGGAGACCTGGTTTCAATCCCTGGGTTGGGAAGGGAACAGCTACCCACTCCAGTATTCTGGCCTGGAGAATTTCAAGGACAGAGGAGCCTGGCAGGCTACAGTCCATGGGGTCACATAGTCAGACACAATTGAGTGCCTTTCAGTTTCTTTCTTAATCAAGATTTCAGAAGAAAAATCTTTTCTATTCTCCCAGTGCTGTTCATCATTTTAAAAAAACATCTACGAAGTACCCTTATATGCAAAGCACTGTGGAAGGGGGAGTGGGGAGTTATAGAATAAAAGAACAAGGAAATACACAAAATAAAAGATAGTGACGAGGAAACAGGGAAGCAGGACAAAGTCATTAAGTTACTCTAAATTGGCTGATCAGTGGGAGGTCTCTTTCAGACAGCATTTAAATGAAGATCTACCTGATAAAGAACCAGCAATGCAAAGATCTAGGCAGACAACAACTCAAGAAAAAGACCTAGGATAGATATGACCCTGGGAAAGAAAAAGGCCTTTGTGGATGGAGAAGTACTTTCCAACAGAAATATAATGTGAGCTATATGTGTAATTCAAAATTTTCTAGTATCTTCATTGACTAAAATAAACAAACTTAATTTTAATAAAGCATTTTGCCACTCAGTTGTGTCTGACCCTCCAGGCCAGAATACTGGAGTGGGTAGCCCTTTCCTTCTCCAGGGGATCTTCCCAACCCAGGGATCGAAATCCAGGTCTTCCGCATCACGGGTGGATTCTTTAGCTGAGCCATAGTTCAGTGCAGTTCAGTAGCTCAGTCGTGCCTGACTCTTTGCAAATCCATGGACTGAAGCATGCTAGGCCTCCCTGTCCATCACCAACTCCCGGAGTTTACTCAAACTCATGTCCATTGAGTCGGTGATGCCATCTAACCATCTCATCCTCTGTCATCCCTCTCCTCTTGCCTTCAATTTTTCCCAGCATCAGGATCTTTTCAAGTGAGCCGGTTCTTCACATCAGGTGACCAAAGTACTGGAGTTTCAGCTTCAGCATCAGTCCTTCCAATGAATATTCAAGACTGATTTCCTTTAGGATAGACTGGTTGGAGCTCCTTGCAGTCCAAGGGACTCTCAAGAGTCTTCTCCAACACCACAGTTCAAAAGCATCAATTCTTTGCTGCTCAGCTTTCTTTATAGTCCAACTCTCACATCCATACATAACTACTGGAAAAACCATAGCTTTGACTAGATGGACCTTTGCTGGAAGGTAGTCTCTGCTTTTGAATATGCTGTCTAGGTTGGTCATAGCTTTTCTTCCAAGGAGCAAGTGTCTTTTAATTTCATGGCTGCAGTCGCCATCTGCAGTGATTTTGGAACCCAAAAAATAAAGTCTGTCACTGTTTCCACTGTTTTCTCATCTATTTGCCATGAAGTGATGGGGCCAAATGCCATCACCTTAGTTTTCTGAATGTTGAGTTTTAAGCCAACTTCTTCACCCTACTCTTTCACTTTCATCAAGAGGCTCTTTAGGTCTTGATGAGCCACAAGGGAAGCCCAAGAATACTGGAGTGAGCTACCTGGAGTATAGCCTATCCCTTCTCCAGGGGATCTTCCTGACCCAGGAATCGAATTGGGGTCTCCTGCATTGCAGGCGGATACTTTACCAACTGAGTTATCAAGGAAACCCTTCAATGAAACATTTTGACCAAATATATTATATTTAAAATATTGTCACAAGTATGCATGTGATATGAAAATTAACAAGATACTAATTCTTTACATTGTTCCTTTAAAATTAAAGGTATACTGTACACTCATAGCATCTCTCGATTTGGACTAGCCACATTTCATGTGGTCAGCAGCCACACAAGGCTAGTGGTCGCCTTGCTGGAGCAACAGGGCCAGAGCACGATGGGCACAGGGCGTGCTGACACATGACGAAGTGGGAAGGCAGGCCCAGAGCAGACGTAGCTTCTGCGCACCACAGGTAATGAAGCTGCATTTCACTCTCATTGACACGGGAATGGACTGCAGTGTTTTTAACAGAAGAGTAATCAATTATATTTAAATTTTTTAAAGATCATTCTAGTTGCTATGTGATAACTGAATTGTTGGAGAGAATCAGGAGAAAGGAGAAGACCAGCTAGGAGGTGGCTGCATGGGAATGAAAATACTGCTTTGGATTATAGTGGTAATAAAGGAGGGAAAGAGAAATGGATAGATTTGGACATGTTTTGAAAGTAGAGTCAACAGGCCTGGATAGTGGGAGAGGGAGAAAGAGACAAGTAGCAAGGATAAGGACTCCTAGAAAAAACTGAGATATTTGCTGTTGTGGGTATAATGGGGAGCCTTGCCCTGAAGCAATGTGAATTATGTCACACCACGGGCGAGGCAACTCTTTTAATAGATATTTACAACAATTCTACTGATAAATAACTTTATCACTTAACAATAAAACATTCTCTACAAAACTTGGCTTACTTCCTCGGTGTAAAACAACTTTCCAACATCTCTTTTAAACTACTTTCCAAATTTAAACTGTAACCAGCAGAATTAAGTAAAATAGCTTCAAGTTTTAAATGCCAGGGAAGGTAACCATATTTAGTCACTTCAAACCAAAGAATCTTAGACCGGTGAAGGACACTTTATAAACTAACCATCTGATCCACTCTCAACCCACATGTGAGAAAATGGAGACTTATAACAGGTAAATAATTTGTCCAAAGTTACATTGGAAATAGGATGCAATTAAGCTGAATGCACTTAAACTGGTAACTTCTCTTTCATATCTATAAAATCAACTGCCTACCATAATGCCTGGAATATTAAGTAAGTAATGTTTTTCGCTCAGTTGTGCCTGACTCTTTGCGACCCCATGGACTGCAGCCCACCAGGCTCCTCTGTTCATGAGATTTTCCAGGCAAGGATACTGGAGTGTGTTGCCATTTCCTTCTCCAGGGGATCTTCCCAATCCAGGGATCGAACCTAGCTCTCCCGCATTGCAGGTGGATTCTTTACCAGCTGAGCCACAAGGGAAGCCACCTGGAATATTACTCGAGCCAAAAATTTTTGCTTAGAGTGAACAACAGAAACGAAAGCAAATAAGCAACAAGCCTGTCTTCTAATTTCCAGCCCAATGTTCTAATCCCTCGGTGGCTCTCTTAGAAAAAAGACTGGCTAGATAGAAAGGGAGATGTTTAATTTAAATATTTCAGTATCAACTTTAAATCTGAAGAATGCCACAGAAAAGCACATAATGAGTCTGGACCTCATCTGAACCCATCTTGGCATGCATATTCATAGGAAATCTCTTCTTCTAGGAATGTAATATATGGACCGAAAGGCTGGAAGATGCTTGTTTCTTCTTTATTCTTAGTACTTTATTACTTTAAATCTCAAGGGAAAAAAAAGTCCTTGCAGGTAAGTCTGACAATTCTTGTGAGTATCAAGCTGACAATTAATTCTTGTGAGTATCAATACATAAACCAATCACTCCTATGAAGATTTTGTACAGCATATCAGTAATACTTGATCTGTAATACTTGAATGGGTGTTAATCTCCAGGGTATCGGTTACTAAAATCATGTTGTAATCATATTTTAAGTTGCTTTTGACTCAGGACAAATGCTTTTCAAGCAACAGAAAAGAGAATTCCTTCCAGGCCTAATGCTGTATAATGTAAGACCTTTAGGCTAAAAGGCAGTTATTTTGATCTGGATTAACAGCATTTTTCTTGTCATAACAGCATTCTCCTAGTCATAACAGCAAGCCATAGAGCTCAAATTGCTATAATTTTCTATCCTATTGTTAGTAATAGAAGATACAGCAGCATCTAATGCTTACGTCTTGCAAAGGGCCTGATCTGGGTTATGTAGCTAAGCTATGAGAGGGATAAATTCATCACAGTCATACCAGAGCAGGTTCTGGCACTGCAAGGTTTAAAGCAAAGATCTCTCGCTCTTTGAATTTAGATAGGAAAGGAATCTGCACATGAGCCATAACTGAAATAATGTTCACTAAGGGACCACGGGCCGCCTATCATAGCTTTTCTAGTTCAGGAAATAACAAGACAGAAGGCTACAAACCTTTCTTTAGATAAGTGAAAAACCTTGGGTCTTTAGACATAAATTCTGTAGAAGGCAATAAATCAGTTTGCACAATATGAGAAAATTATTAAGCAGAACTACACTGTTGCTCATTAGCTTTTAAAAAAAAAAAAAAAAAAGAAGGAAAGAAAGAAAAAGGAGAAAGGCAGCCAGGAGGAATTCTGATGGTGACATTTAACAGTAACCAGATTAAACAAAGGAATCAAAATGCCCTTACAGAACAATCTCCCTCTTTAGGAGAGAAGAGCTTTTCTTCATATTTGGAGTACAATTTAACTGAAGGAAAATAACTTGCACTTACTTCTATTCTATACACACTTATTCAGAGAAAGACAAAAATCTGTCTGCCTTTGTCCAGACTTAGATAGTAGATCTGGAATCCAAAATACACATTTTATCTACAAACAATTTATGTCTAATTAATCTATTTCCCTCCATATTCTTAATTATTGGAGAAAATAGCTTAGCAATCAAATACCATAATTCTTCAAGCTGAATGTTTTCTCTCTCCTCTCCATGTTTTAATATACAACAAACAGTAAAGACGGTAAAGCCTGGTGACAGCAGAAGTCTCATACTGCTGTATTAAAGGGCTATTTTTTTTCTAATGTCTACATTTAGTGAAGTAAAGAGATTTGACCTAAAGGTACAATTACCATATTTTAACTGTGCTCATTAGGATGCCAAATTTCTTCACAGGGTCTAAAGAATCCTAAAGAATCCTCCTGACATCCTCAGGTTATAGAACTAAAGCCCTGCACTTAAAATAAGTAGTTATTTAATTCAATGCCATCAGGCAATGTGATTTAATATACAGAATAAAAAGGTCTTGGATGAGAATGGCTAGGAACCTTTGACTCCACCTGAGCTAAGTTATTTAACCATGAGCTTTCCATTTCTCTAAAACTGAGAGACTGCATGAGATGCTCTTTAGAATCCTTCTCAACTTCAAAATCTGTTGAGCCTAGGCACCAACAGAGTATTTTAAATTTAATATGGAGGAAAAAATTCTTGCTTTACTGCAGTTTTCTAAGTCTTCATCTTTCTTCAATATTAGCCGTATTTGAAGAGGGCTATATTTCTACAATACTGGTCATATTTCCCATCCACTCTGTCCAACTACTTTTAGATCCTAATACGGAAACACTATGATGAATCTGTGACATCTATGTTGGCTCACAGAAATACTGTACTGGGAAGCTCAAATTTAGCTGTGAAGCTCAATGAAAGAAAAGGGAGCGAAAGGAAAGTACACAAGTGTTGGGCATCCTAACCATTTTATATAAATGAAAACACAATTTAAACTTTTGGATATTCATACTTTTCCCTAACAATGCTGTTAGTGCAAATTCAAAAGTATTTTTCCCATATTCTTATTGTGATGCAAATTTTATAAATAGAACTGTTTTTCAAAGCTGTCAAGTGACAATCAACAATTTCATTTAGAAGCTCTAAGATTCTGGGATGATGCTGACTGGTTAGCAAGCTTTCCAGAAACACCTTCTAGATTGTCCACCTCTGTAACGGTATCACTAAACAATCTGTATCAAGTAGAACATGCCAGATGTTTCACATTAACTGAAACTACTGCTGCTGCATAAACAAGAGGGAATCTGTCAGGCCCCTGTACACAACTGAATTTAAAAGGTTGGTATGAACAGCTCAATGTAAAATCAACTGCCATCTTCCAGTCATTACGAAATTCATGAGTAAAACAGGTAAGACTCTAACACCCAATAATGGATGAAGTCCTGCTCAACACCAAACATAGAGCTCATTATACAAACTGGCTGTAGACACGTTTTGCCTTCACATTTTAAATTTTGAATTCCCAAGTCTCTTTTATGAAAAAGTCATCATTAGTCCTCAAATGACCTCTTAATTTATTATAAATGTTGTCCACATATTACAATATTTTGGTGGATTAATAGGTTCTCCCCAAACCTTTACCCTATGCACTAATCAGTTCAAGGCACAGGTGGGGATGAAAGGCTTAATGCTCTAGGGCAGACTAACTGGAGAACTAACTCCCTCACAGAAGAAAATATTCACAAATCTAAAAGTGAAAACAAAACAAACAAAAGTGGAGAGGCGGTAGGACAAGTGAGAGGAAAAAGTTCCAGTGCCAGAAATAAGATTAAATTTTTTTAAGGGTAAAAATGAATTATGAATCTTTGTCTTAAACATGTACAATTTTGATAATTAGTAGGAAAGCCAACAGATAATCTTATAAAGATGGTATTGTGGAAAGCAAATTACTTGCGTGAATCACATTTATTAAAATGGACAGAAGCAAAAGGTAAAGCAAAAATGGGTTCAATGATTAATTTTCTCAAGTCCAGACTATTAACCTTCCCCTCGATAGAAACCAAGTGAAGCCTGAAGCCAGCTAACTTTAATCAGAAAGGCACTATGCAGCCATTTTGTATACCTGGACCCGAAGTGGCAGATAATCTTCACATAGATCATCCCACAGCTCCTGCAGGTCTGAAATCTCCAAGGGATAACTCACAGGTGTCTTGTATAGGGGTTTCAAAGACCTGTTTAGGAAACCAGAACTAACTCCATCTGTCATGATATGGCCAGGCCTGGTTCCAGATGGGTTGGATTTCACTGGAATAGGAAGCTTGCTCCCTCGGGGGCTCTGGATGGGCTTATAATCAAGACCTTTAATCATGCTAAGAGCTAGCTCCAGCTTATGGTTACACGTATGCTGGGGAGCCTGTTCATCTGAACAGCAGTCACACTTTACAAGTTCCTTTGCACTTCTCTCAGGTTCCTCATCCTTTGGTTGTGGAGGACTAGCCTGGATACTTGCATCCAAAGATTCCACAGAGGATCCCGGGGTCCCTTCCTCCATGCTTTCTCCATCTGGCGGTACCTTTGCATTTGGTAAATCCGGTGGCCCAACCTCGGACAACGCTGGTTCTTCAGTGCAAATGCTGGTGGACCATCTGGTAGAGGGGCCACAAGAAATACTTTTCGCCACCTTTCGAGGTACCTTACAAATGGCTTCATAGTCAGAATCAGCCACCCGCAAAGCTGCACAGCCTCGGCATCTCCTGGGTCGATTTCCGGGGCCTTCCGAAGCATGACAGCTGTGCTCCTGAATCTGATCCTCATTTTCTACCCAACACTCGAACCCTGAATAGGCAAAGTCTTCCTGGAGCAGTGCAGAGTATCTGACATCGGGTAAGCCGGAAATGTCAACCGTTCCATTCCCCGCCTTGGTCTCCGCGCCAGGGTCATCGTTATTCTTCCGATACATGCTAGCAATGCAGAACTTGAGGCGGTCCTTCTCCAGCAGCAGCTTCTGCAAGCGCTCAATAGAAAGGGCTTCGATCCGGGCAATGACGGTGTCGAATCTATAGATCCGATCGAGCATGAACGCGCANATAAACCAGTGATCCAGTAAGTAAACTGTTTCTCTTACTTCCTCTAGCAAATTTACGTATTGCTGAAGCCTGACTTGGAGAATTTTGAGCATTACTTTACTAGCGTGTGAGATGAGTGCAACTGTGCGGTAGTTTGAGCATTCTCTGGCATTGCCTTTCTTTGGGATTGTCATTATTTAGCTCCATTATTAGAATATAAGCTCCCTGAAGGGAAGGACTCTACCATGCTTATTCTTATGGTTTCTCCAGCACTTAATAGCACCAGTGTCTGGCTATGGTAGGGACTCAATAAATAGTCACTGACTGGATTACATGAGTGAATGAATGAACACTTGCATGGATGCCAAGTCCCTTCAGTCATGTCTGACTCTCTGTGATGCCACGGACTGTAGCATGCCAGGCTCCTATGTTCATGGGATTCTCCAGGCAAGAATTCTGGAGTGGGTTGGGGTTGCCATTTCCTTCTCCAGGCGATCTTCCCCACCCAGGGATCAAACCTGTGTTTCTTATTTCTCCTGCATTGTCAGGCTATTATATCTTAAAATTTTATTTCATTCTTTTGTTACTGTTGTTCAGTCACTAAATTGTTCCTGATTCTTTGCATCCCCATCAACTGCTGCATGCCAGGCTCCTCTGTCCTCCACTATCTCCCAGAGTTTGCTCAAATTCATGACTACTGAGTCAATGATGCCATTCAACCATCTCATCCTCTGCTGCCCCCATCTCCTCTGGCCTTCAATCTTCCCCATCATCAGGGTCTTTTCCTATGAGTTGGTGCTTCGCATCAGGTGGCCAAAGTATTGGAGCCTTCGTTCTTTTTGCCTTAGCACAAATCTTTCATTCTTGGTTGCTCTCTAGCAACCTCTATCTAAAGTAACAGAGTTCCATAATAGTTAGTCCTCTCACCCTCTTTCTCCTCTACTCATTCCTCCTTCCAGATTAATCTTTCTAAGACATCTCAATACATCAGTTTCCTGCATAGTAACCTGGAGACCTAAGGATTTAACCCACAATTATAAACTTCTTGACCTGCCATCTAACGTCCTCTGAATCCACCATTATCCTCTTTCCAGCCTAAACTCACTGTCTCCCTGCACACCCTCACTATTTCACCTACTGCTTCCTTACCCTGAGATTTCCTACCTCTCTCTTACCTACTTGTAACATTCTTTCCCACTGTTACCACCTCCACTTGTCAAAGTCCTATCCAGCCTCAAGTATTTCCTTTAAGCTGCCTTTCTTAATCCCCTCATATCTTTCTCTTCTCTGAACTTCCAAAGCACTTTTTATACCCATAGTACTATGTGTGTCATTTTGCCTTCTCCCCTTCAGCAGGCAAGCTTCTTAAGAAGAGGAACCACACTTTACTCATCGTGTAAATAAATTGATGTCTATTATTTTTTTAATCTCTTATTAAAATCCTGTTTATTTCTACAGACCAGAATCTTCACTACCTACCCAGCCCCTTTCTTTAATTTTTTTTTCCTTTCTCCTCTGCCTTGTATTTTGTTTCCATCAGAGATTTTCTTATCTTCCAATTAGATTGTAATCCCCAGAGGTCAGAGACTAACTTTATGCTTTTGTCTTCTCTTCCTTCACCTTACAGTACCTTCTGCATTGTAAGTGCTCAGTAAATAAAGCTGCAAAGAAACCCTTCATTTTTCCACCTCCTCTCCTGCTCTAACAGAACTATGATTGCCTTGGGTGATAAAGCCTGTTTCTGAGACACATTACCAATGAAGGCTTGTCTGGAAGACACTGACATTGAATGACGATTTATAAATGAGTCTCTAGCTTCAATTTCATCAGCTTAAGAAGGGGATACTGAAAAACTGCTCTTAATTAAAAAAAACAAAAAAAAAAAAAACCCCTGACATGAAGTTGGCTGGAGCTGCCTGAGCTGCTAATCCCTGAAAGGTTTTCAGTCTCTGCCTTGAGCATTTAGAGTGCATTCTTGCCTTAACCTTCTATATCAGATGTCTCCATGGTAACACTGGAATGTTAGCTATTTTAGGAAATCTGCCTCACTGCACGCAGTGATATTTACATTAGGTTCCAAACGAGGCATAAATGCAATGGCTCAAGTGTCTGCTGCTTTGCGTGAGGAGGAAGGTCCTGATGGCTTAATGGATGACTCCCCTAAGTCTGTTGTCCTGTGTCATTTTTTAGGCCAACCACAATGTAATCACACATTAAAAATGGTGTTTATATAATACTGGTGGAGGGAAATGCAGAAGAGAAAAAAAGAAACAAAGCAAGAATTTCTCCAGATATTCCCTTGCAAGGATATTATCTCACCTCCCCTCTTCACATCCTTCAAGTCTGGTTTCATTTAAAAAGTTCTTTTAAATAAAGCTTCTACCATTCCGTAGAAAGGGGCTACCCTGATGGCTCAGCAGGTGAAGAATCCACCTGCAATGCAGGAGACTTGGATTCAATGCTAGGTCATGGAAGATCCCCTGGAAGTGTAAATGGCAACCCATTCCAGTATCCTTGCCTGAAAAATCCCATGGACACAGGAGTCTGGCAAGCTATAGTCCAAATGGTCACAAAGAATCGGATGCGACTGAGCAGGCACATTGATTCTGAAGAAGAGAATAATATCAATAACCAGAACAACCGACAGCTTTCGCCTGCAACTTTGTGGATACCTTCACTAAGGAAGAGAAAAACACTTTGTAAACTGCACTTTATTAGGTTTTCTGAGTCCCTAGTAAGAAAGATGTAGACAAGTTGCCGTGGCCTGACAGCTCCATCACGAAGCTCCTGAGCACTATGGTCACAAGATGCTGTTGCTCTGAATGGACATGGAGCATCGAAAGCAAACATGGAGTGCTGTCAACCCGTGGCACGGCAAGGCTGTGCTATTGTTGTTCTTGTTGTTCTATGAAGTTAATTATATAAAAGAAGTTCGTAAGTACTCTACAGGTACAATCCAGCTAAAATGGATGCTAATAAAGAATCCGCCTACCAAACTGGAGACGCGGGTTTGACCCCTGGGTTGGAAAGGAGAAGGAAATGGCAACCCACTCCAGTATTCTTGCCTGGAAAATCCCATGGACAGAGGAGCCTGGTGGGCTATAGTCGGTAGGGTTGCAAAGAGTTGGACACAACTTAGAGGCAACAACCACGCACAACGTTCTGGTGGAATGAAAAAGGCAAACNTCCCTGGGTTGGAAAGGAGAAGGAAATGGCAACCCACTCCAGTATTCTTGCCTGGAAAATCCCATGGACAGAGGAGCCTGGTGGGCTATAGTCGGTAGGGTTGCAAAGAGTTGGACACAACTTAGAGGCAACAACCACGCACAACGTTCTGGTGGAATGAAAAAGGCAAACAGCTAGAGGGATAGTAAAATAAGCTAAATCAAATAATTTTTTTATCAAAACTGTCTTTCTTATTTGAGGAAGACTCTGAAGCAAACCTCAGAGATTTTTTTCTCTGAAGCTCAGAGATTATTTCTCAGTCCAGACTTTCATACTGGGATTACATGAGAAGTATAATACTTATTTATGGGAGGAGGGGTAAGATGAGTGTCTTACATTTGAACAACTCAAACCTAGAAGTGTATGAGTTGGGAGCTGTCTTCCTTCTGAAGGCCAGGTGTGGAGTTCCCAATTGGGAGGGGCTGGGAGGAGGTGGAGGAAGTGAATCACTCCTCGGAACTCAAGCTCCTTCGTTCCCTAACATCTGTAAGGGGTTTTAGGGATGCCTTTGCTGGAGATGAAGAAATTCTTCAGTCTTTGTGGAGCAGGCCCAGAGCTTAGAAATTTAACTTGTGCCTTTCACACCATGGAGGTGAGGCTCCCGTGATGACAGGTGGCATGGCAGATTACAGTTTGAGTATAATACAGCAGAACTAAGATGCAGCTATTGTTAGCAAACAAGGATAACACCTGCATCAAGGGCTTCAGTTCAGTTCAGTTCAGTCGTGTCTGACTGTTCACAACCCCATGGACTGTTCACAATCCCATGGACTGCAGCACGCCAGGCCTCCCTGTCCATCACCAACTCCCAGAGTTTACCCAAACTCATGNAGATGCAGCTATTGTTAGCAAACAAGGATAACACCTGCATCAAGGGCTTCAGTTCAGTTCAGTTCAGTCGTGTCTGACTGTTCACAACCCCATGGACTGTTCACAATCCCATGGACTGCAGCACGCCAGGCCTCCCTGTCCATCACCAACTCCCAGAGTTTACCCAAACTCATGTCTGTTGGGTCGGTGAGCCCATCCAACCATCTCATCCTCTGATGTCCCCTTCTCCTCCTGTCTTCAATCTTTCCCAGCATCAGGGCTTGAGGTGTCACAAATAGAGTTGTCACATATCACTGTATAGGCAAAGTGCTCTATAACTGGTTTTATAATATTCTTTACCTTTATCTAACAGAATGGGCTAGGTTGAAGCAATTAATAGCTGCACTGAACCATGAGTTGCTATCCCAAGTGCATGCGTGTCCAACTCTGTGTGACCCTCTGGACTGTAGCTCGCCAGGCTCCTCTGTCCATGGAATTCTCTAGGAAAGAATACTGAAGTGGGTTGCTGTTTCCTCCTCCAGGGAATCTTTCCAATCCAGGGACTGAACCAGTGTCTCATTTGACTTCTGCATTGGCAGGCAGATTCTTTACCACTGAGCCACCTGGAAGATGACATCAATGATCTGCTCAGCCAATCCTGCATCTAAACAACCACCAGGATTGTCTTTCTATAATGCCACTTCAAAGGCTTTTATTCCCTTTGCTTTTTTTTTTATTTTTAGTTCTTTATTACTTAGAACAGCAGTCCCCAACCTTTCTGACACCTGGGGATAATTTCGTGGAAGATAATTTTTCCAGGGACTAGGGGTGAGGGGATGATTTCAGGATGATTCAAGCTCATTACATTTATTGTGCACTTTATTTCTAATCTAATTCTGCCACTGATCTGGTAGGAGGTACCATTCTGCAGCCCAGAGATTGGGAACCCCGTGCCTAGAACATGAAGTCCTTAGCTTGACATTTATGGGACTTTCCAGCTATATCATTCTTCAACACTTATCATATATTTGGTAACACCAATGACTCCCAATTCCTTGAGTGTGTTCCATACCATTGTACATACCGTTCCCATGCCTAGAATGCCCTTCTCTTACTGTCTGCCTAGGGTATTCAGCCTTTAAGGCCCCTGGTCCAGGCTGACTTTCAAGTGAAGCTTTCTCTGACTTCCAAAGATAGAGATAATCCCTTTCCTCTCTGGGTCCTCTTAGCACTATGAGTATATTCTTATATTTCTCTCCATTTGTCATGCTGTATTTTAATACTTTGTTTATATGCCAATCACTTATTGGATTTTAAACCCTTTGAAGGCCAGGACTCCCAGACAAGTGGTTCTTATCAAGCAGCCATATCCTAGAATGCACTGAAAATTTGTGGGGCATTTCTTGTTTCAATGATGAGTGGGGCTAGGGGTACAACATAACTGGCAATAGGCAGGACAGAGCCTTGTCCCAAAACCTAAATGACTTTCAAATGTTCCACTGGGCACTACTGGAAATAATAAAATTGTTTATATAATCATCTGAATCTAGGACTTAATTCTGTTGTATATAGGAACCCAACGTTAATATACTCTGAATCTTCTATGAATTAAACTGATATGTAAATTAAAGGAAGATTTAGTTCTTTTTTTTTGTTGTTAGTTCTTTATTGGAAATTTTACCAAGAGCTTTTTACCTTGATATTGCCACTTGCTGTTTTTTAATTGCCAATATAACATACCTGCATTAGACTGTATTTGAAGCTGTGACTCCACATACAAGCATCTGCTTATTTCTTTATATCTTTTAATAGAGCTGTGCCTTAAAATTTACATATTAATATGACCACTGGTTTATTATGAATTAATCTCTTTTTATGTTTCATGTAGTTCAGTATCTAATTTACTGGGTTGCTCTGAGACTTAAATTGAGTTAATATATAAGGTATTTAGAGTAGCACCTGGCACACAGAAAATGCTACCATATGTGCTGATGTTATTACTATAGAAAAGTTGTTGAATATTCATTGATAAATATTTTAAATTATACTTGGAATAGGTATTAAATCCTCTGACTACTTTTAGGTCTTAATATTATAATAATCTGAATCATTAGAATATGACTACATGATCCCAAGATGTCATAGAAAGTGCTTCAATATTTTTTTGTGTGTCTAGGAGACTAAAATGAGATTATGATTCTCACTGTGACCAATTTATCCTGAACGATTCACAGTCTGTTGTGGTCTTCCTGGGGAGCAATAACACAAACTGGTAACTTTGAGTTTGATCTTTGCCTATGAACCAGTTTTTCTATGTGCAAGGGTAACAGGTCCAAAGGGATAACTGTGACCATTAATCTCACAACTATGCTATATTTAATAATTTTATCTTTGTCTTTCGTAAGACAAAGATAGTTACAATGTGAGTCAAGTCTGCAATATCTGACTCAATGACCATGTCTTTTTTAGCTGCTACTCATTTTAAGAATAGCCTTCCTCTCTTCCAGGTTGTTGACATGCATAATGACCACAGTAGTTACCATGTTTTGAGCACTGTTAGGCACTATACACATATTATTTCTAATCCTTACAAAGAGATGAACATTACAGAGGAGGAAATTGTACTTGGAAGGGCTATGTAACTTGTTCAAGGCCATTCATCTAAAAAGTGTTTATGTTGGAATCACATGCCAAACNGTTGTTGACATGCATAATGACCACAGTAGTTACCATGTTTTGAGCACTGTTAGGCACTATACACATATTATTTCTAATCCTTACAAAGAGATGAACATTACAGAGGAGGAAATTGTACTTGGAAGGGCTATGTAACTTGTTCAAGGCCATTCATCTAAAAAGTGTTTATGTTGGAATCACATGCCAAACCCTGAGCTCATTCTTTCATACCACTCTGCTTCCCTAATTAAAACTCAAGAGACTTCATATTAGAATTGGTTCTTGAAGGACCAAGATTATTTCTCTAAAAAGGACTTGACTGTATCCTTTCATTATGACAATCTGAACCACTTGAGCATGGCTAAATAGTCCTAAACTAAAGTCCCAAATTTCAAATTTCTTTCTGTTTAGGCCATAGAATATAAGACAGAAACACTGTGACCAAAACAGTGTTATCTTTTGGAATCTGGACACACATCGAGAGAAGTTTTCAGAGGATTATCTGAACACTCACTATAAAGCTGACTCTCTGGCCAGTCTTCTTTGGGCTGTTTAGAGATGATAATTGGGCTTCCCAGGTGGTTCAGTGGTAAAGAACCCACCCGCCTGCCAATGCAGGAGTCTCGGGTTCAACTTCGGGCTTGGGAAGATCCCTTGGAGAAGGAAATGATAATTTAAAACAATTCTATGCATACTGAGCAGCACTTGGTGCCAATTTATTTTTTCCTTCATAAGGCACAGACCCAAAGGGAGTAACTAGAAAGTGAACTATGGGAGGCTTTCTCTCCTCCACATTTGAAAAAATCTACTGTCAGAGGCCCTCTATGGCAGAGCTTTCCATCTTGGGTGTTCTGGACAACACCTAAAAAAGGGGCCCACCCCTGTGCTGAGATGTCATGCCCTCAGGTCTCAGGTGGTGGACGGGTCAGAAGGTAAACACAGGTAATCACTTCTAACTACCACCAGCCTCAGTCACTTTCTTCAGAGTAACAGAGACCCTCAATCATCTCCTACGAAACTGAGCTTTCTATGCAAAAGGTTGAGAAACACAGATTGACAGAATTCACAGTACAATGTGATCAAGTGTACAAAATGTTGGGCAATAACAATAATAAACTTTTATAGGTCCCAGCAACATTAAAGAAGCATATCAAGTTAGTACAATTTATGTGACTTGATATATTTCTTTTCTCTGCTCACCCAATGTTATTATCCTCTAGACACTGTATTTAACTTATTCTAAGCATTCCTTTAGGATAGATTGGTAAATAATTTAGTCTCTTTGAAATTATAATTTTTCTATTTTTCAAGTCTGTTTTAAAAACTGATACCAACTCATTTCCCCTTATTAGCATTCAAATATTTAACTACATATACTCATTTCAGTGCTTAGCAAAGATACTAATGAAAATAAATATGTGTACATAAATATATCACATCAATGTGTCTGTAAATATAAAACTAGAACAATGAGAGTGATTTTATTTCAGAATTTACATGAGTATTTTTCTTTGAAAGTGCTTATCTTGGGGACTATACACTTTCCCCAATGGTGCTGAACTCAGAATGTCAAAATTATAAGGATCCTTTGGAGATTATTTGGGCTAATTTTTCCCATTTTACACATATGGAGGCTGAGAAGTGATGTATCCATAGAAGTGACTATCCATAGTTAATAAAGAATCAGGATAGAAATCCAATTCTTCTAATTTCCAATCAAGTTATTTCAAATTTTACAATGTTGTGGGATCTTCCATATATTTCAATATGTATCCTGCAAAAAGCCTATGAAATTTAGTTTTTACTCATATGTATCGAATTACCCCTATGCACATCATTTTCTGGGTTTGTTAACCAGAGCTTTCCACCAAAATGGATTTAGAGTCCAAGGGGTTGATAGTGCAGTCAAGATAGCGATTTCTTCAGCCCTTATTGTGGTCTAAACACCCAGGCTGGCCACTTTCAAGTGAGAGACTCCATCCATTTCTGCCATCCCTTATAAATATTATCTTTTGCTACTATTTAAAACTATAATTAATGAGTAAATTTAGGGCAGGGTCTCAATTTTAAAAACTGTATTTCTTTTATACTGGTCATAGCTATTGAAAACATTTTTTTGTTTATTTGAATTTTCAGATTTTATGTAATTGCTATTTATGACTTGAGTAATAAAAAAGAGCAGTTGATAACAAGAAAAAATAGAAAAAGTCACTTAAGCAACTTGATTATATTATAAATCATGTCATTTTCTACATGTTTATTATTATTAGCTATTTTTTGTCATGATATGGGAAAGGTGGAAAATACTGCTTTATACTCATTGTTAGCCCTGCTCTTTTTAACCTGATTCCAACCTTTGTATATGTGACCAATAAACTAAATTGCACATTTTGCTTCATCATTGATCTAAGATTTGTAAGAATATTTCATAATTGTGTACGTTGCTTGAGCAGAGATGGATCCTAGGGTTCCTTCAGAAAGTGTATTTTTAGGAAATTAAAAGTTGAATGAAGAAGAGGAGCTCCTTCTGAGGTAACCTCCAAGAACAACCATAGAGATTAATGCAATTACTTTCACAGTGGTGAGGGTTCTCTGCTCAGTATTAAAACCACACTGCATTCTCTATCGCTATACATCACTCAGTGTGGCCGGCAGAACCCCTGTGATCCTCACCTCCCGGTATCCTCACCTTTGTACCATTCCCACTCCTTGAATGTGGAGAGACCTGTAACTTGCTTCTAACCCACAGAAAATGGCAAAGGTGAGGGATATCGCTACATAGTTATGCAATATTATATGGCAAAAGTGAAGGGGTGTGGCAGATGTAATTAAAATCCCTACTCAGTTGACTTTAAGTTAACCAAAAGGGATAGTACACTGATGGCTTGACTTAATCAGGTGAACCCCTTAAAAGACTGTCGAGAGATAAGAGACTGTCTCTCTCCACTGCTGCTGTGAAGAAGCTAGCTGCCGTAACTACTACAATCGCACGGCAATATTCTTCCAACAACTTCAGGAGCCTAGAAGTGGATCCTTCCCTAAGTGATCCTCTGGCTGGGAAAGCAGCCCAGCTGACACCTTGATTTTAGACTTGTGAGACCCTGAGCAGAAGAGTCAGCTAAGTCATGCCTGGACTCTTGACCCACAGAAACTCTGGAATAATAAATACATGTTGTTTTGAACCACTGAGTTTGCAGTAATTGCTTACACAGCAATAGAAGACTAACACATTTATATGTAAAGTTGGGCTCCTTAAAGCATGAAGCAAGTGCCTTAGGAAGTACAGTCCAAACCTCACCTGCACTTCCATGTCAGCTGGCTCCTCCAACAGATGTAGCAGTTGCTGTTTCTCTTGAGACAGCTGTTCTACAAGTTTCTCCTGTGCAGCCAGGCTCTGACTCAGTTCTTCAATCCTTCTAGAGCAAAGAAAAAGTAAGAACAACAATTATGGTCATGATACATTACTAACCTTATTTTTTAGCCCACTCCAAAGACAGCATGGTCTGGTACAGTAAGTTTTTAACCTTTTTAAAATCATCGAACTCTTTGACACTTTTCTTCAGTAAGCCATGCATTCCCTGCCCCAGTCCCCCAACATATACACAAATGAGTGTTTTGCTTACATTGTCATAACGTAAGGTTCATAGACCTCCTAAAGCCAATGCATGGATCTATAGACCATAAGCATAAAACTCTCAGAAGTTGTGGGTATTTTTGTTTATTTCTTATTGTTGTTGCAGTTAAAAAAAACAATTATCAAGTAACCATTACGTATATGGGCTTCCCAGGTGGCACACTGGTAAAGAATCCACCTGCCAGTGCAGGAGACAAGGGATGTGGGTTCAGTCCCTGGGTAGGGAAGATCCCCTGGAGGAGGGAATGGCAACCCACTCCAGTATTCTTGCCTGAAGAATCCCTGAAGAGGAGCCTGGTGGGCTACAATCTATGGGGTCGAAAAAGAGTCAGACATGACTGGGCACACATACACACATTATATATATAATTCAATGGATCCCCAATGTTCTGGTGATATAAAGTTGGAAGACACACAATCTGTACAGAAAGTTAAACTTTTTTGGTGTGTGTGCCAAGAGTCTTGGGAATAGGGAGTCACAAATATATCAACAGATAGACTATAATAAGTGCTACCCTACCAGAGGTATGAACCAAACAGTACAGTGAGTACTGCCATGCAGCTACAGGAAGAAAGAGAAAGAAGAAGTCATTCATTTGACTTGGAGGAGCCTGAGGGAAGCTCAGGAGAAGAGATTTTCAAGACTGGATTGTTTTATAGGTTCAGAGGAAGGAGTTTAAATAAAGGAATGAAGGCGTGAAGATACAAGATATATGGGGAAGAGTTACTGGCAGGGAAGAGACAATGGCTAGAGAAGAGGCTGGAAATTCAGACCAGAATTCAGTTGTCAAAGACTGCATGCTGTGCTGATGTATACAAACCCAGGTTCAAATCAACAATTTTGTGCAAGACATATCTTGCTGTTTCTTTGAGTGTAAGTCTGAGTACTAGAGATACCTGTCCTTGGAAAACATGCTGGTAATAGATGTAAAATTTCTGGTTATGATTATTATTCCTGTGTGTGTGGCTTCCCAAGTGGCTCAGTGGTAAAGAATCTGTGTGCAATGCAGGACATGCAGGAAATGCAGGTTTGATCCCTGGGTCGGGAAGAACCCCTGGAAAAGGGAATGTCAACCCACTCCAGTATTCTTGCCTGGAGAATCCCATGGATAGAGGAGGCCTGGCGGGCTACAGTCCCAGGGGTCACAACTGAGCACGCATGCAACACAGCATATGTTAAGACAGTGATAGCATCTTGGCAGGAAAACGGTATGGCCAAAAGGTTAAGGCCACCAGAAAGTCAAGTAGGAATCTCATAGAGAAATTATAAATTAATTTAAGGTATGAGCATCAGCTTAGATTTGGGGATGAGAAAGAACTTTAAAAACTTAAAAATATATATGAATGCAAGTTGCAATGATAGTTATGATGACGAATGTGGACTTCATATTAACTTCCCCATGGTATCTGTGCTAGAACATCTTAAGCCGCATACCTTGCTGCTGCTGCTGCTGCTAAGTCACTTCAGTCGTGTCCAACTCTGTGCGACCCCATAGACGGCAGCCCACCAGGCTCCCCTGTCCCTGGGATTCTCCAGGCGAGAACACTGGAGTGGGTTGCCATTTCCTTCTCCAATGCATGAAAGTGAAAACTGAAAGTGAAATCGCTCAGTCGTGTCTGACTTAGCGACCCCATGGTCTGCAGCCCACCAGGCTCCTCCGTCCATGAGGTTTTCCAGGCAGGAGTACTGGAGTGGGGTGCCATCGCCTTCTCTGAAGCCTCATACCTTACTATTCCCTTTGACCCTTCATCTCTACAGATGATCTACTTTCCTACTTTACAAAGCTACTCAAGGCCATCTGACATGAACTCCTTCAATTTCTTAGGTATGTCTGCCTTTTTTTTTCCTTTTGGTTTGACAAGTGTTCACTGGAATACAGAGATGGGACAGAGCCTCAGGTAATCTAGCAGAGAAGATCTGAAAGAAACTACGACAATGCACAGAAGACTGTACACTAATGGATTTGCATACAAAGCAAGGGCTTCCCAGGTGGTGCAGCGCTAAAGAATCCACTTGCCGATGCAGGAGACACAGGAGATGCAGGTTTGGCCCCTGGGTCAGGAAGATCCCCTGGAGTAGGAAATAACAACCCACTCCAGTATTCTTGCCTGGAAAATTCCATGGACAGAGCAGCCTGGAGGGCTACTGTCTATGGGATCACAAAGAGTAGAACGTGACTTAGTGACTGAGCATGCACGTATACAAAACAAGAATATAAATACTTAATTCTGTCACAAAAGCCTTCACAGAAGTAACCATTGATGCCTTCATGAGTTCTGAAGAATGAACAAGAGTTCACCAGGAGGGCAAAAACAGATGTTTCCCCACAAAGGAAGAGCATGAACAAAATTTTGGGTACCCGACATAGCATTGTATGCTTCTGGAGGTGGTGTGCCTTCAGGGTCTGGATTCCAGCAAAGCCTGAAGCCACGTTACATAACTCTCTAAATGCCAATTTCTTCCTTTATAAACTAAAATAATCCCTATCTCATGGGATTGTTAACTTTACGAGAGAATTAAACTTTATGGGAGAATTAAACAAGAATATAAAGGACTCAGCGCAGTTATACAGTAAGAGCCCAGCAAACCTTAGTCATCATTATTATCACTAGTCTGGAATCAGTGAAATGTGAAGGAGTCATGGTAGGGGATGAGTCTGGGGGAAATCAGGGGTCAGAACACAAAAGGCTTTGATGGCTACACTAAGAACAGATCTTACTTTCTAAAGATGTTGAGAATTTTCCAAATGGCTCTGCAAAAATATGATCAGATTTGTGTCTCAAAAAGGTCACATTGATCATTGGTCACTGTGTGTACACTGTGTTCTTCACCTATCCAGTTAAAAATCACTTAAGGCTTTTTACGCCACCATAGTATCATGCATTGAAGAGGGTAAATGTTTGTCAATTTCATTTCAAAATGTCTCTGAATTGTTAGATTGGGATGAAATGGAGAAGGGCAGGATCGGAAGTAAAGAGAACAGTTAAGAAGTTGCTGTAATAACCAAGACACAGTCCTGCCCTCAACAACTGCCCACTTACCTTTATGAGAAAATTCAAGTTCCTTTTAAATACAAAGCCAGCACAGTCAGATGCCCTTTTCTTTCACTGGTCTTTCCCAGACCCTCCACTCTGGTCCTGTAGAACTAATTATATGTCTTGAAATATGCCTGTCCCTGTGTCTCCCCTCAATGGTGTTTCCTCCTGCACAGGACATTTCCCCTCCCTAATCACTTCCTACATTGCTTCTTTCAACTCCTATTCACTCTTCAAAATCCACCTCAGATTTCACCTCCTCCAGGAAACTTCCAGTGGCACCCTGCTCTTGAGTAGATGACAATCCTATACACCCCAGAGTATCCCATGTTACTTCTACCAGAGAACTTATTAATAATGTATAACGTGTCTTGATGACAGGAAATGGGTCTTTCATTTCTGTAACCTGAGTGATTAGTCCAGTGTCTGGCATACCACAGGTGCTCAGTCCATGTGAATAAGTGATCACGTCTCTTGCTCACTACCATTTGACCGTTGTTCTACTTACACCTACTTAAATCTCCTGATTGCCAGCAAGTCAGTTCTGCTAATGGATACCATTAAAGACTCAACCCTAAAAAGATATTCTTTACTTAGGGGAGCCATAACATCTTGGAAATGGTGAAGGCCCACTGTAAGTCCTTAAAAGGCAACCGTGTAGCTGCTATATACTCTCACAGGCTGGAAAACAGGCAAAAGATAAGTAGCAAATACAGTACCAAAGGTACCTACTTGTCCCTCTGGGCCAGGGCCTCAGTGTACTGGTCAGATTTGACCTGATCTCCTGGTACGTCTTCCCTCTCCTTGGTGACTCCCTTCAGTTTCTCTGAGAGCTCCAGGTTACACTCTTTCTCTGCTTCCACCAGAGCCGCCATCCGTGCGGCTTCATTTTTTGCTAGCCTGGACTCCTGCAAGAAGACACAAAAAAGAATGAAAACCAAGAAGCTGCAGAGCCCCCACCTAGGTTAGGAGCCCTGAAACACAGGGACACTTAAGGAGCTTACGAAGGAAAGTAGAGAGGGAAAAGGTGAAGGCTAAGGCAGAGCAGTCAGGAAAGAGGTGAAAGGGGACCAGTAGCTGGGGATACTCACCTCTTGCAGAAGCTGGATCTTATTCTCCAGGAGCTCGTAAACATGCTCCGTCTCCTGCTGTCTCTCCTCAAACTGGCGCCGGAGCTCAGCTTCATTATGGCTGTTGATATTCTCCGCATCAGCGCTAAAACCACAGAACGTTAGCCAGTCACAGCCGGCTATATAACTTAGCAAGTGGACCATTCAGGCTGTTTCAGTAATTCTGAATTACATTGGTGAGAAGAAATTATTTATGGAACTGCAATTATTTGTGGAACTGCTCATTCCAACTTTTCAGATAATCTTTTAGGAATTCTAATTTGTATTGCTTGTCAGTCAGAATATACTTCTCATCTGAGAAGCTTCACTCTTGCTACAGCTTATTGCTAATACTCACTTTATTGCCATCATGCTTTTTGGAATTTGAAGTATTATATTTGTTGCTTTCTGGATTTGTAAGAGATTTTAACTTTGAGATTAAAATGAAAGTTCAAATTTAAAAAAAAAAAAAAAAAGAGGAAAAGCTTTCAGTTGAAAGGCAAGTGGTCATCAAATGGCTTAGAACTCAGCATCCATGTTCACTGCCACCTGTCCTTGGACTCTTCCATTTGGACTGCTCTCCCAGAGTCCTTTGCTCATTCCTTGACTTCTTGCTATTTGAATTTAGAGTGTTCCTTCCATTTAGGTTGCTGGAACAGAATATCCATCTGGATAGCCACAGAAAGGCTCTTGTCCTTTCTAGCCAGTAACCTGTAGACTATTCTGAGTCTGGGCCACCTACCCAGAGTTCTATCCAGTTTCCCCATGGTCCCACACAGAAAGTGGACATTTAATCTATGGAAGATTAGGGTTCTTGGCCAGCTTTGCTTCTCTGATGTCCTCAGGAATGAATGTCCAGGCACTAGCACAAAGCGGGTAAGGTGTCACCAGCTTATTTATAGCTGACAACAGCTGCCCTTAGATGTCTGAGGATTAGAATTTGAAGGCAGTATCAGGTGCTGAATGATCTTAATTCCGGTTTGATTTTATTCCTGTTTTAAGCCATTTGTTGAGAACCACTGACCATCTTCTTGTTTTCAGGGTAGAGAGAACAATACTGAACCTTCACAGGCTCATGATAAAGGTGCTCTGTCCAAGCCCAGGAGTATTTTAATATTAGGCCCAAGATGTGTCCATGGCGACTAAATGGAGCTTCCTTAAAGATTATAGAATTCATTCGTCGAAGTGGACACTACTCAGCGCTGTCCTGGAAACTATATTTATCTTGAGTTCATGTCATTTATACAGCCTTTTGGGAGTAGAAGGGTCTTTGTTGTACAAGTGATACCAGTCAAGAAAATAACCTAAGACCGCCCTAAATAGGCAGACCTCAGGAATAATCAACTTTTACTTTGACTCCATATTCCTTGATAAATGTAATAGACAACAGCAAAGTACAATATCGTAAGATTGAAGTTACACATTTTCTGAGTAACTCAGTTAGCCAGGAATGGCTGATTTAATAGGCTACAGCTGTTGTGAAGTCAGAAGTGCCTTGAACTTGATGCCAGACGTTGTGGGTTCTGCCACTCATCTGCAAAGACTGTAACACTCTGTACCTTAGCTTTCTCATTTCTAAAAATAGGATAATGCCACCTAATAAAAGGCTGAAATGCTAATTAAAAATACACTATACAAATCTCAAAATTTTTTTTTGTGCAAAAAACCCCCTCCAACTTTATTATTTAAAAAATGTTTATATACCCAAATTTTACATAATGGAAGATATAACTCAATTGGTATTTCACATTTTCCTAAATTCTATAAGCTCATTTAATGCCTTAATAAGTAACTGAGTAATACCAGCATACTGTGTACAGCTGAGTCTAGTTTGAGTATTCTAATATTGCTGGACTATCACTCAATTAATAAGTATCAAGAAATACTGTAGAGATAGAAGGAATGCCAGATCAGATTGAATATATACTGATTCTAGGACATAATCTGAAAATTATTTTTAGTAAAAATTTTAGTAACATTTGTCATTTAAAACTAAGGGGTTTTTTAATTATAAAAGTAACCATGCTAGTAATATTGGTATATAAAAATAATGAAGTCTTCTCCCTATCACAAATTCCAATCTCACTCTCTTGATAAAAGCAAAGTTAAGGTGTTTGGTATGTAACCCTGCAGTTTTTTCTGTGCATACTCAACCAAGCATATGTACACATAGGTTGTCCGTCTTTACCTAAAGGGGCTTATATTCTAAGTATCACTGAGCACTTTGCCCCTTAGTGTATCAGGGACTTCCCACCAGGACAATAATATATAAACCTAATTCATTGTTAATGACTGTATAATAGTCCATAGTATGTTTATATTGAAATGTTTTCAACCATTGTTCTATTGATGGATAGTTTTTTTCAATTTTTTTGCCATTACAAAAAAATGATGTGGTTAATATCCTTATATATTTATCCTTTTATGCTCATACTTTTATTTATAATGAATAGATTCCTTTTAGGAATTATTTGATCAAAGAAAGTATTAATTTTTTACTTTCATAAGTAGTACTACATTCCAAAAATGTTACCACAATTTGCAGTCTCACCAGCAGTATATGAGAGTACCCATTTCCCCCAAATTCTGTGTCAACCCTGGATATTCTTTGTAGATTACTGACTAGGAAGTTTATCGGAGAAGGCAATGGCACCCCACTCCCGTACTCCTGCCTGGAAAATCCCATGGATGGAGGAGCCTGGAAGGCTGCAGTCCATGGGGTTGCTGAGGGTCGGACACGACTGAGCACTTTTTACTTTCATGCACTGGAGAAGGAAATGGCAAGTCACTCCAGTGTTCTTGCCTGGAGAATCCCAGGGACGGGGGAGCCTGGTGGGCTGCCGTCTATGGGGTCGCACAGAGTCGGACACGACTGAAGTGACTTAGCAGCAGCAGCAGCAGGAAGTTTATAGGCTTAGGTTTGATGACATTACAATCTACTTCAATGTCTCTCAAACTTAGAGAGCCCAAGGAAAAGAAGGCCTCTTGTTTCAACTCCTGAACTGGATATAGCACTCAAATGCCAGAATTAAGGTTAAAGAATTTGGTTACAGCTAAATGAGCCAGATTCTGGAAAGAACCAAGAGTTCAACTAGTTCAAACTGCAACTCACCATGTTTTATCCAGATGCTGTCTCTTGTCCTGGAGTTCTCGTTTCAGGCTCTCTACTTCAACCTTCAACTCGATGTTCTGAAAAGCAAACAGGCCTTAATTATCATTAACTGCCACAGACACTCGGTTAGACAGAGAAAGACAAATATTATATGATACCACTTATATGTGAAGAAGGAAATGGCAACCTACTCCAGTATCCTTGCCTGGAGAATCCCATGGACAAGAGCCTGGTGGGCTCCAGTCCATGGGGTCGCAGAGAGTCGGACATGACTTGAGTGACTAACACACACAAATGTGGAATATAAAATATAACACAAATAAACTTATTTACAAAACAGAAACAGACTCACAGACGTAGAAAACAAAGGGATTAACGAGTACATTCCACTATACACACACATATCTGAATCACTTTGCTATACATCTGAAACTAACACAATATTGTAAATAACTAAGTAAGTTTTTTAAAATTTGCTATTATTATTACAAAAACAATAGTTTTCCTTTCCTGACTGGGATAGCTGAAGTTCTCAGCCATAATTACATAGTGAATTAATAATATGCCATACAAAGGAAGGAAAATAATTACACCAAAAGTGGAATGTCCTGGGCACCTGCACACAAACAGATACTCAATCTGAACACTCTTCTTCTAAGTAAGTAGAAAAGAGAAATGAAAAGGAGGGAAAAAAAGAATAAATACAGTTACTTCTCTAGGTTTTAACATTTTATCTATCCAAGCAAACAGACAACAAAGTTTATGAGCCTCACATAGAACTGCTAAAACAGTCTCATTTTACAAGATTAGATTGTAAATCTTTTATTCTGGTGGATAGCAACCAATTATTCTGGTGGATCAAGGTAATTTCATAGTAATTTCAAAATCTACCACATGGAAATGTAAGTACATTCCAATTTACAACATTAAATTTTAACCCTCTGTAATCATTCTCTTCAGAAAAATTCCTGCATAGTTAATCACATTTCTCCATTAGTAAATATTCAAATATAAACTGTTAAATTCTATATACAGCTGAAGAGACTCTGAATTTAACTGTATTTGCTTATCTTATCACCAAATGTTGTCAGCTCTTTGTCAAGATACCTATGCAAATGTATGTACTCAAGAAAGAGTGGCTGGGGAGGAGAGAGTCTCTCTCTTTCTACATGTCCCCAGAAGAGTATGGGGCTTCCCTTGTGGTTCTGATGTTAAAGAATCTGCCTGTAATGCTGGAGACTTGGGTTCAATCCCTGGATTGGAAAGATACCCTGGAGAAGGGAAAGGAAACCCACTCCGGTATTCTGGCCTGGAGAATTAGTATCTAGAACTACAGTACTAGGCTAACAATGAGTTTACAGATTAACTGTGTTTAGTTAGATTTTCTCTGTGTTGGTAGCTTATTTTGTTTCAGGAAACATCACTTGACTGGAATCTTAACACCAATCCATGTTAAACACAAAATTCTCCTGAACTGATTTCCATTCTTGGTGTTTACTACAAAGTTCAATATACAATTAGGTTTAAAAAAAAGAGTAACCAATTACCTGACACCTTTCCAAGAATTTTTTTAAAAAGGATTATCCTTTTATTTGACATACCATACCTTTTTCCCTCCTCCCCTTCCAGTTCTGTTGAGATATATTTGACATACACCACTGTATAAGTTTAAAGGGTAGAGCATAGTGACTTACATACATAATGAAATGAGCTTAGTGAACGTTCATCATCCCATATAGATATAAAATTAAAGAACAGAAATTTTTTTCCAAGTCTTCAATTTTAACTCTATAAATTGATCCACTGCTCATATAATCTATAATGTGGCTATTCCTTTAAAATATAGAGCTTTAAAAAATTCTGCTCCAGTAGAAGCTGTGACACAGTGAATCTTTAAAAAACAAACAAACCACCTCTCTTAAAATTCAAGATAAAATTTTTTGCCTAACCAGTTAAAAAATAATTTTTAATGCAAAATGTATCAATCCTTTCAGCATCAGAATAGATTCATTATTACCCACTATATTAATTAGGTGGAGAAGGAAATGGCAAACCACTCCAGTATTCTTGCCTAGAGAATCCCAGGGACAGCAGAACCTGGTGGGCTGCCATCTATGGGGTGGTACAGAGTCGGACATGACTGAAGCGACTTAGCATGTTGCATGCATTGGAGAAGGAATTGGCAACCCACTCCAGTATTCTTGCCCGGGGAATCCCAGGGACAGAGGAGCCTGGTGGGCTGCCATCTATGGGGCTGCATAGAGTCAGACACGACTGAAGCGACTTAGCAGCAGCAGCAGCAGTATGTTAATTAGCAATAGTTTTCACACTATTTCACTATTTTCACACTATTTCACACTATAGAGAAAGAAGAACATATAAAATCAACTTTCAGAAAACTAAAATCTTGGTATCCAGTCCCATCACTTCATGGCAAAAAGATGGAGACAATGGAAACAGTGGCAGACTTTATTTTCTTGGGCTCCAGAATCACTGCAGATACTGACTGTAGCCATAAAATTAAAAGACACTTGCTCCTTGGAAGAAAAGCTATGACCAAGCTAGTGAAAAGCGAAAGTGAAAAGCACTCAGTCATGTCTGACTCTTTGCGACCCCAGGGAATTCTCCAGGCCAGAATACTGGAGTGGGGTAGCCTTTCCCTTCTCCAGGAATGACCAACCTAGACAGCACATTAAAAAGCACAGACATTACTTTGCCAGCAAAGGTCCATCTAGTCAAAGCTATGATTTTTCCAGTAGTCATGTATGGATGGGAGAGTTGGACTATAAAGAAAGCTGAGTGCTAAACAATTGATGCTTTTGAACTGTGGTGTTGGAGAAGACTCTTGAGAGTCCCTTGGACTGCAAGGAGATCCAACCAGTCCATTCTGAAGGAAACCAGACCTGAATATGCATTGGAAGGACTGATGCTGAAGCTGAAACTCCAGTACTCTGGCCACCTGATTCGAAGAACTCTCATTTGAAAAGACCTGATGCTGGGAAAGAATGAAGGCAGGAGGAGAAGGGGATGACAGAGGACAAGATGGTTGGATGGCATCACTGACTCAATGGATGTGAGTTTGAATAAACTCTGGGAGTTGGTAATGGACAGGGAGGCCTGGTTGCAGTCCATGGAGTCACAGAGTCATACATGACTGAGCGCCTGAATTGAACTGAAACAGACTCACAGGTGCAGAAAACAAATTTTGGTTACCAAAGGGGAAAGATTAGGGGAGGGATAAATAAGAAGTTTGGGATTAACAGATACACACCACTATATACAAAATTAGATAATCAACAATGATGTACTGTATAGCACAGGGAACTCTACTCGATATTCTGTAGTAATCTATATAGGAAAATAATTTGTAAAAGAATACACATATATATGGAAAACTGAATCACTTTGCTATACACCTGAAACTAACACAACACTGTAAATCAACTATCCTCCAACATAAAATAAAAATTTAAACATATCAAAAGAGAAATGGTTTTACCTGATTAGTTCTTTAAAAAAGAGAACTTTAAAATTTTTTGTTTACTTATTTTTGGATGTGCTGGTTCTTCACTGCTGCAGGGGCTTTCCTCTAGCTGCAGAGGGCAGGGGCTGCTCTCTAGTTACAGTGTGCGGGCTTTTCCTTGCAGTGGCCTCTCTTGTAGAGTCCAGGCTCTGGGGAATTTGGGCTTTAGCAGGTGCACACAGGGGCTCAATAGTTGAGGCTCCTTGGTTCTAGAGCACAGGCTCAGTAGCCATGGCATACAGGCTTAGCTGTTCCACAGCATGTGGGATCTTCCCAGATCTGGAATCGAACCCACATCTCCTGCATTGGCAGGCAGATTCTTTACCACTGAGCCACCAGGGAAGCCCTAAAAAAGTATACTTTATGTAAAAATGTATCGATCGTTTCATCATTAGATTAGAAGATTACCTGTTATGTTTTCTAGGTCAATAGTTTGCACACTGTCCCACCAACATTCCACAAGACACTTTTAGGAGTGCGGGAGGGAGAAG
Organism: Neotragus moschatus; assembly: GCA_006410615.1. Taxonomy (NCBI): domain Eukaryota; kingdom Metazoa; phylum Chordata; class Mammalia; order Artiodactyla; family Bovidae; genus Neotragus; species Neotragus moschatus. The sequence continues at coordinate 802,527 of SJYA01000524.1, read as the reverse complement.
TTTAAATTGAAAGTGTGGTCACAGCCTGAGAGAGCTAAAATAGTCTGCTTTGACTCTTACAGGCCCCCCTCTCTTCCATTGTTAACAACACTCAGTGGGGAAACAGGTCATGTGGGGAATCATGAAGATGGGTAACATATATTTCTTACACTTGGTATGCTTGTAGTCCAGCTGAGAAAAGCAAAGTTCCAAGGTATGGATTTAAATGCTAAAGGCGATGACTGATGAGGAAGTACAGGATATAGCCTAATCCAAAGAAGGTTTAATGTCTGGATAAAGAAAATCACTGTAGATGAGTAAATATAGTATTAAGATAGAAACTGCTCTACAATCCATTCAGTAGGTCACTCATTTCAAGCACAAATATTCTACATAGCAATATTCTAGAATAATTAAAGAAATTTTATTCGGTATATCCATACAATTGAATGCTGTTTGGCCATAAAAAGGAATGATATATGCTACAACATGGCTGATCCTTGAATACATTAAGTCAAGTAAAAGCGGTCACAAAGCCACATATTGTATGATTCCATTTATATGAAATGTCCAGAGTAGACAAATCCAGAAAAACAAAGTCCATTGGGGATTGACCCAGGCTGGGGGAATTGGGGAGTGATGTTTATTGGGGGGGGGGGGTTTCCTTGTGGAGTGATAAAAATGTTCTAAAATTTACAGCCTTGATATTTCCACAACTCTGACTATTCTAGAAACACAGATGCATATATTAACTGGACACAGTTAATTTATATATTAAATCAGTGAATTGATTTGGTATGTGAATTTTATTTCAATTAAATTGCTATAAAATATTTTCAAAAGCCTTAGAAAGTTACAGTGGTTATAATTAAATGGTAACAATGATTATATACTGTATATCATACATGCTGTTAGAATAGTCAGCACCTAAGGAACATCATTATTGTATCTGAACTAAAGAGCAAAACTATACCTTGGCTTCAAGCATCTCTAGTGGAGGTTAGCACTGGGTATTTCAAAATCTCTTTCCAACCCTGGCCCTCCTCTCCAGCCCCCACAGTTACCACCCTATGAGGTACTCTTTCCTTATCCCCGAGATTAGAATGAATAGTCTCAAAACTGATCTCCCCAACCTCAGTCTCTCTGTAACAGGAGGGAAAGGGACAGGGCACAACTTTTCACAGAATGACATAGCCCAAGGACACAGCATAAATCACAAGAATCAAATGGGTCCAAGATGACAGATATGTCGACTTTAAGTAGACCTTGATCCTCAATTAGCAAGCTAAATGACACACCCAGAGGCATCGTGACAGTCCCAAAGCACTGTCAAAAGACCAAGGAATGGGCAGTGGTCCAATTCCCAGAAATTTCCATCCCTTCCCCAAAATAGTTGGAATAATCCTCCCACTTGTTCAGTTCAGTTCAGTTGCTCAGTTGTGTCTGACTCTTTGCTACCCAATGGACACCAGCATNGAGGGAAAGGGACAGGGCACAACTTTTCACAGAATGACATAGCCCAAGGACACAGCATAAATCACAAGAATCAAATGGGTCCAAGATGACAGATATGTCGACTTTAAGTAGACCTTGATCCTCAATTAGCAAGCTAAATGACACACCCAGAGGCATCGTGACAGTCCCAAAGCACTGTCAAAAGACCAAGGAATGGGCAGTGGTCCAATTCCCAGAAATTTCCATCCCTTCCCCAAAATAGTTGGAATAATCCTCCCACTTGTTCAGTTCAGTTCAGTTGCTCAGTTGTGTCTGACTCTTTGCTACCCAATGGACACCAGCATGCCAGGCTTCCCTGTCCATCACCAATTCCCAGAGCTTGCTCAAACTCATGTCCATTGAGTTGGTGATGCCATCCAACCATCTCACCCTCTGTCGTCCCCTTCTCCTGCCTTCAATCTTTCCCAGCATCGGGGTCTTTTCCACTGAGTCAGTTCTTCGCATCAAGTGGCCAAAGTATTAGTGTTTCAGCTTCTGCATCAGTCCTTCCAATGAATATTCAGGACTGATTTCCTTTAGGACTGACTGGCTGGATCACCTTGCATTCCAAGGGACTCTCAAGAGTCTTTTTCAACACCACAATTCAAAAGCATCAATTCCTGGGTGCTCAGTTTTCTTTATGGTCCAATTCTCACATCCATACATGACTACTGGAAAAACCATAGCTTTGACTAGACAGATCTTTGTCAGTAAAGTAATGTCTCTGTTTTTTAATATGCTGTCTAGGTTGGTCATAGCTTTTCTTCCAAGCAGCAAGCGTCCTTTAATTTCATGGCTTCAGTCATCATCTGCAGTGATTTTGGAGCCCAAGAAAATAAAGTCTCTCACTGATTCTATTGTTTCCCCATCTATTTGCCATGAAGTGATGGGACTGGATGCCATGATCTTAGTTTTCTGAATGTTGAATTTTAAGCCAGTTTTTTTACTCTCCTCTTTCACTTTCATCAAGAGGCCCTTTAGTGGCTCTTCACTTTCTGCTATAAGGGTAGTGTCATCTGCGTATCTGAGGTTATTGATATTTTGCCGGCAATCTTGATTCCAGTTTGTGCTTCATCCAGCTTGGCATTTTGCATGATGTACTCTGCATATAAGTTAAATTAGCAGGGTGACAGTATACAGCCTTGACACACTCTTTTCCCAATTTGAAACCAGGCTGTTGTTCCACGTCCAGTTCTAACTGTTGCTTCTTGATCTGCATACAGATTTCTCAGAAGGCTGGTCAGGTGGTCTGGTATTCCCTTCTCTTTCAGAATTCTTCAGTTTATTGTGATCTACACAGTCAAAGGCTTTGGCGCAATCAATAAAGCAGAAGTAGATGTTTTTCTGGAATTCTCTTGCTTTTTCTATGATCCAGTGGATGTTGGCAATTTGATCTCTGGTTCCTCTGCCTTTTTTAAATCCAGCTTAAACATCTGGAAGTTCACGGTTCACGTACTATTGAAGCCTGGCTTGGAGAATTTTGAACATTACTAGCATGTGAGATGAGTGCAATTGTGAACATTCTTTGGTATTGCCCTTCTTTGGGATTGGAATGAAAACTGACTTTTCCAGTCCTGTGGCCACTGTTGAGTTTTCCAAATTTGCTGGCATATTGAGTGCAGCATTTTAATAGCATCACCTTTTATTATTTGAAATAGCTCAACTGGAATTCCATCACCTCCTCTAGCTTTGTTCATAGTGATGCTACCTAAGGCCTACTTGACTTTGCATTCTAGGATGTCCCACTCATTAGCATATGAAATCACCCAGCCTATAAGAACTAACCACGTCATATTTCGTGGCCGCACTTGCCCTCTGCAATGGCCCACACTCTGTATGTGGAGTGTGCTTCTCTCTGAATTTGAATAGATCCATTTCCTACTTATTCTTTGTCTCTCACTGTATTCTTTCTGTGATGAGACTTCAAGAACCTGAGCTTCATTTCCATGATAAGTCATTTCAGTCATGTCTGACTCTTGCAACCCCATGTACTGTAGCCCGCCAGGCTCCTCTGTCCATGGGACTCTCCAGGCATGAATACTGGAGTGGTTTTCCATGTCCTTCTCCAGGGGATCTTCCTGACTCAGGAAATCGAACCTGTATCTCTTGTGTCTCGTGCTCCGGCAGGCAGGTTCTTTACCACTAGCGCCACCTGGGAGCTTCTTTAGGTCCTGAGTTTTGGCTGGGTTTGAGTCCTGGTCAGGTAGGTTCAAGTCCGAATCTGAGGTAAATGATTTCATCTCCACCATTTAAATTGTATATCTCTAATTAGTTTACTGCCTTTACTCAGAAATCTTTTCAAGGTTCTTAACTGAATAGCAATTAAATTTTACACAACTCAGCTTGAGAATGGAATCTACTCAAAACTGGACCTCAACTTACCTATCTGGCTTTGTCTGCCGTCACACTCCACTAGCCCAGCTGGATTTCTCCCACAGGTCCTATGCTTTCCAACTAACACATCACTATTCCCCCTTCAGCTTCATTATTCAATGCCATGTCCCGTGAGGCCTTACTTCACCTCCCTATTAAAAATCACTTCTTTTGCCCCTAATTTTTCACAGTGATCATTCTTTTTGTATTTCCATATTGACACACCATATAATGCTTTGTCTTTCTACCTGTCTTTTACACTTCTGAATGACAGATTCCCTTGGGAGAGAGAAAAATGGTGGTGTGGTGGAACCAGCCAGATGTGATGACAAGCATGTCACCTTAATGCCTTTCAGCTCTGTGATGCTGGAACATGAGTTTTAGGACAGCAGACCTCAAAAGGCAGAAATCCCTTTCTGCCACTTACTAACTAGTGACCTTTTTTGTGTAAGTTACTTAACCTCTTAGAACCTAATTTTGTCACCAATAAAATGGGATTATAAACGTTACCTTGAGGGGTCTAGTGAGGGGTAAATGAGATAACCCAAGTATCCAGCACCGTGCCTCATTCAAATAGCTAGAGGCTGTGACTAAGACGCCTTCAGTGCTTTGCAGCTGTATGTGTAGTAAGTGCACTGGATGAGTGAGCTAGCCAGTCAACCATCCAACCAAGCAACAGCAACAGATGCACACAGGCAGAAGTAGGATGATAATATGTTTGTTGGACAAAAAGGAGATTGGATAATGCTGCCTGAGTGTGCTGTGGTGTGCTCAGTTATGTCTGACTCTTTGCTACGCTATGAACTGTAGCCCTCCAGGCTCCTTTGTCCATGGGATTTTCCAGGCAAGAATACTGGACTGGGTTGCCATTTCTTCTTCCAGGGAACCCTTTCAACCCAGGGATCGAACCCATGTCCCCTGCATCTCCTGCACTGGCAGGTGAATTCTCTACCACTGAGCCACCAGGGAAGCATGTATCTCTTAGAGAATATTCACAGTTTAAAACAGAGAAGGACTTTGAAGGCTTCAAATAAACAGTGTTTTGTACACTTTTTTGTGCAAGTATTCAAAACACTTTTTATTTCAAGTCTTCAAAAGACCTCTGTTTAAACTGTGAATATTCCCTAAGAGGTGTATTATTAACCCATTGAAGATAAAAGGTTGCTTAAACTGAGGTATGAAATGGAAAAATAACTTGCCCCAGCTCAAATCAAGTCACTAGCAGAATTACCAAACACAGCTTAGAATTCCAGCCTCCTCTTCTACCTTTCATCCTCTCCCAAAAAAGGGAGAAACATTCTATTCCTGTGCCTAGTCTTCTCCAAGACTCAGAAGCACTAATTAAGATTTCCAGACCTTATAATAGGCAGTTTAAAGAGAAAGGTGAGCGTGGACCAAGGATTAGATGGAATTAGGAAATGACCTTAAATTGGTCCAGCCACTATGGAGAACACTCTGGAGTTTCCTTTAAAAACAAAACACAGAGCTCTTGTGGGCTCCCCTAGTGGTTCAGTGGTAAAGAATCTTCCGGCCAATGTAGGAGACTTGAGTTCAATCCCTGGGTCAGGAAGATCCCCTGGAGAAGGAAATGGCAACCCACTCCAGTATTCTTGCCTGGAAAATCCCATGGACAGAGGGCATCATAGGCTATAGTTCACCGGGTTGCAAACAGTCAGGCACAACTTAGTGAATAAACAGCAATAACAAAAGAGCTGTTGCAGGGAAGAGCCAATTCTGACTCCATGTTGGGTTTGTTTCTTTGACTTTAACCTTTGCTTGCTATTGCTTTTGTTATTATAATTGTACATAATTGCTTGCCTCAGGGAACCCTGCCCCTCTGACTGACTGTTAAACTAGAGTGCCTTTGTTCAGCTCACAGGGAGATAATCTAACTCTGGTGGCTCAGACGGTGAAGCATCTGTCTGCAATACAGGAGACCCAGGTTCCATCCCTGGGTTGGGAAGATCCCCTGGAGAAGGAAGTGGCAACCCACTCCAGTATTCTTGCCTGGAAAATCCTATGGACGGCAGAGCCTGGTAGGCTACTGACCATGGGGTCACAAAGAGTCGGACACAACTGAGCCACTTCACTTCAACTGTGAAGTGGCTTCCCTGGTGGCTCAGATGGTAAAGAAGTTCAGGAGACCTGGGTTCGGTCCCTGGGTTGGAAAGATCTCCTAGAGAAGATAATGGCTACCCACTCCAGTATTCTTTGGACAGAGTATTCCATGGGGTTGCAGAGAGTCAAACAAGAGGACACAACTGGACAACTGAGATTTCTACCTGTGAATGGTTGCAACAAAGAGATTAACATACTCCCTCCATAAGGCTGGCCATTCTAGGAGAGATTTGCAAGAAAATGGTCTCCTTACTTTACTTCCTCAACTCCTCTCCATCCCTGTTCTATGAAAGAACCTGGCATGCAGACCCTGACAAGATGATTATTTTGAGACATTAATTTGCCATCTTCTTGGTTACTCATATTCCTTGCCTCAACACCTTGTCTCCAATCTATTGGCCTGTCGTGTAGTGAGCAGATGTCAGTGTTCACTGCAGCACTATTTACAATAGCCAAGACATGGAAACAGCCTAAATGTCCACTGACAGACAAATGGATAAAGAAGATGCAATACCTATACACAATGGACTATTACTCAGCCATTAAACAGAATGAAATAATGTCATTTACAGCAACAAGGATGGGCCTAGAGATTTTCATATTAAGCAAAGTTAAGTCAGACAAAGACAAATATCATACATTATCACTTATATGTGGAATCTAAAAAATGATAGAAATGAACTTATTTACGAAACAGAAACAGACTCAAAGACTTAAAAAACAAACTTATGATTACCAAAAAGGAAAGAAGGGTGAGGGCAGGGATAAATTAGATTGGGATTAACATTTCCACACTTCTATAAATAATAAACAAGGACCTACTGTATAGCACAGAGAACCCTACTCAATACTCTGTAGTGACCTATATGGGAAAATAATCTGAAAAAGAACAGATATATGTATCAGTTCAGTTCAGTTGCTCAGTCGTGTCCCACTCTTTGCGACCCCATGAATTGCAGCACGCCAGGCCTNAACTCAAATTTAGCAACAAAAGGCCACTTAGAATTCTCCATACACACACACACACACACACACTATGTGGTTTCTTGTCTTATTTTAAGCTTTTGCTTCTTTCCTTTTACCACCTCCTCTCTCCCACTGACTAACCAATGCTTACTCTCCTTTGAAGACAAAGCTCAGGCTCCTCAGAGAATCCTTTGTAGATTTTCCTTCAGTCTATTCTATTCAGTTGGGTTAAAGAGGCCTCATTTGAGTTCTTATATGATCTCTATCCCTGCCTCCTATCAGACTCTGTTATCACTTGTGTCTTATGCACATTTGAAGCCCCAACTTCTAGCACAGTACTTGGAATATAGTAGGCACCAAAATAATGTTTATTAATGCATGAATGAATGAATCCAAAGCTCCCCATTATNATGATCTCTATCCCTGCCTCCTATCAGACTCTGTTATCACTTGTGTCTTATGCACATTTGAAGCCCCAACTTCTAGCACAGTACTTGGAATATAGTAGGCACCAAAATAATGTTTATTAATGCATGAATGAATGAATCCAAAGCTCCCCATTATCTGTCTCCTGCTTACCTTTCCAGTCTCACCTTACCACCACAAGTTCTACTCATATTGAAAGATCTGAAGTGTGCTAAGCATGCAATGCTTTTTCAAGCTTCCGGAGTGTTAGTCACTCAGTCATGTCTGACTCTCTGCAACTCTGCCAGGCTATAGCCCACCAGGCTCCCCCAAGTATGGGGTTTTCCAGGCAAGAATACTGGAGTGGTTTGCCATTTCCTTCTCCAGGGGATCTTTCCAACCCAGGGATCAAATGCAGGTCTCCCAAATTGCAAGCAGACTCTTTACTGTCTGAGCGAACAGGGAATCGCCTTTTCAAGCTTCTGTGCCCTTATAAATACTGTTTTTTCTGCCTGAAATGCTCTATCCCATTCTTTGTTCTATTATTTCTTACANTCCAACCCAGGGATCAAATGCAGGTCTCCCAAATTGCAAGCAGACTCTTTACTGTCTGAGCGAACAGGGAATCGCCTTTTCAAGCTTCTGTGCCCTTATAAATACTGTTTTTTCTGCCTGAAATGCTCTATCCCATTCTTTGTTCTATTATTTCTTACAATTCAATGCAAACTTCACATGCTTGGCAAGGACTTTCTTGGAGAATTTAGTTGTCATCCTTAGTATTATAGAACAACTGTTCTACATACCTCTATGGTAGCCCTTATTATACCATTTTTATGTATTTATCGATAACTTTCTCCACCAGCACTTAGCACAGTAGCACTGGCATACAGTAGTCAATAGATGTTTGAATTACTGAAGGAATGTGTATAGACATGAGTAAATGAACGGCTAAGGTGATAATATAAACAAAGTAAACATTTGAGACAGGAATTTAGAATGCCTACTTTTTCAACTATATCATGCTGCTTTTATCAGTGTGTAAACATGAATATACATAGCTAACAGAAAGAAGAAGTGGCTTCGTGATAAGTTCATGTCGAAGTATAAATTATGTAGACATAGTTAAGGGGCTAGTTGAAAGTGGTTTAAAATTAAATGAGGCTCCAGATTCAGTTTTAGATTTGTTTCCTAGTGACTGACAGAATAAGTCTTAAATATTCAAAGGAAAAAAATTTCTCTTCCCAACAGGTATTAGGTTATTTTTGTTAGGGATTTCACAAAATTTTAAAGGAACTGTGACAGTTATGGGAGAGTTGCTTTTAAAAAATTTAGTGGTAAAATATACTTAATATAAAACTTGCTATTTTAACCATTTTTAAGCTTACAGTTCAGTGGCATTAAATACATTAATACTGTATAACCAACCATCTCCAGAACTTTTCCCCCGAGTTTATATCCATTAAACAATAAATCCCCAATTCCCTACCTCCCCACAGTCCCTGGAAACCACCATTCTCTGTCTCTATGAATCTGACTGCTCTGGGTCCTACACATAAGTAAAATCATATATTTATCCTTTTGTGACTAGTTTATTTCACTTGGTATAACATCCTTTAAGTTCATTCATGTGTTAGAGCTTCCTTCCTTGGCTAGGCAATATTCCATGGTATGTATACACCACATTTTGTTTATCCATTTATCTTTCAAAGGATATTTAGGTTGCTTTTACCTTTTGGCTAATGTGAAAGGTGCTGCTATGAATGTGGATGTACAAAGATCTGTTCAAATGCCTGCTTTCACTTACTTTGGGTATATACCTAGATGGAATTGCTGCATCATATAATAATTTGATGTTCAAATTTTTGAAAAACTGTCACGCTGTTTTCCACAGTAGTGACACCATTTTCCATTCCCAACTAGCTATACTAGTTCCCACTTTCCCTACATCCTGACCAACGCATGCTATTCTCTGTCTCTGTTTTGTTTTTACCAAAGCCATTTTAATGGGTGTGAAGTTTAAAAAAATTTAACCAACAACATGAATACTGGTTACAACTATTTAATGAATGAAGTCTCCCTACTTTCTTCCTACTTCTACTCCCCTAAAGAAGAGGAAATCACAAGCAAGGCTGCAAGAACCTCAGAAAGCAGAGAGTTAGGAGTCAGCACACATAGACTGTGTTCATACCAGACTTCTACAGAAATGTTTAAAAATAGTTTGGCCAAAGTAGCCCTTATTTCTCTCTCTTTATTCACCTTTCCCTATTCCTTACCATACATATTTCTTAAAGTTCACATAAGTAAAACATAAGGGGAAAAAACTTAGCAGCTGACTAAACAAGGTATCCAACTATAAAAAGAAGACAGAGTCAGCTCTGTTAAATATAAGAAAACCACTCACTCTGCACCAGCAGCTGCAACAGTCACTTTAGACAGTAATCCGAGAAGGTATACACTCTCCAGGTATGCAGGGTAGCAATAATGCTTTACAGTTTTCGAACATCTAACACATTAAACAAGTCCACATATAGGGAGCAGGGCAGGACAGGAATTCATGCCTCCGTCTTAGGAAACTAAGGTTCAATGAAGTTAAGAACCAGGCCGAGGAGATGTAGTGGGAGAAAGATGGAGTCAGAATTCAAGTATTCTGAGTCTAAAACTTCTGTCCCTACATTTTTATATCCCTCAAAGATACTTGTCTTTCTGTAATTACCTTCCATTGGTTCAAATCACGGTTCCTAAATTATATGGCCTGATGGAGCTCCTTGGGACTTCACTGAACTTTTGAGGGCCTAGTCTGTACATACACTATTACTCATCATATTTCCCAAAACCTAAAGACATCATGTTAGGACCAAAGAAAATTAGTCATTGAGCCAAAAACAAATCCAATGAAGAGAGTAAATCTTGAAATTCTCATATAAGGAAAATATCACTATGTGGGCTGATTGAAACCAGTCAATCCTAAAGGAAATCAACCCTGAATATTCATTGGAAGGATTGTTGCTGAAGCTGAGGCTCTAATACTTTGGCCACCTGGTGCAAAGAGCGGACTCACTGGAGAAGACCCTGATGCTGGGAAGGATTGAGGGCAGGAGGAGAAGGGGATGACAGAGGATGAGATGCTTGGACAGCATCACCAATTCAATGGACAAGAGTTTGAGCAAACTTCGGGAGATGGGGAAGGACAGGGAAGTCTGGTGTTATTACAGTTCATGAGGTCACAGAGTCGGAAACGACTGAGGGCTAAACAGTAACAACAAATGTGGGGTGATGGACGTGAACTGGATTTACTGTGGTGATCATCTCATGATATATATGTGTGTGTATATATATAGGATCATTATGTTGTACACCTGAAACTAATGCAATATGTTAATTATATCTCCATTAAAAAGAAACATAGGTCTTAAAAAATAAACTAAATTAGCTGAATTTAGAACCAGACCAAGCTACAAAGTATGAAACAAAGATGATAAAAAATTTTTAATTATACCCAATCATAGTCATAATAGTAGTTTCTGTGAAAGCAAAGGACTTTATATTATGACTAAATAAAATGTTTTATTAAAAAACTTAACAAACTCAGCCTTTCTTGTTTACTGGGTTTTTTAAAAGAAACATTCATATTTGAGAGTGCCAGTAACTTTGCTGCTACAAAGAAATTTGGATTACATAATGTTATTTATACATGGGCAAACTAAAATGAAGAATTGAGACAAATGGTCCCAAGTCCACTACTGAGGATGAAGAAACTGATTCAGAATTTTAAAAAAATGGTCAAAATTGAACATGTTCAGTAATTGGACTGATATGGATAATTTTGCCATCTCTCAGTTTGTCACAGCAGCAGCAAAAATTACATGACAGCTTACTACCATGTGATAGGCATTGTGCTTATTTCAACTAATAGGCTCATATGATCCTCCTTCAGACCCTATAAGGTAGAAAGTATTACAACACCCCCTTCAGCAAAGATAAATTCTAGTATTTGTCTAAGTTAACCCAGGTAGCCAGTGGTGGAATCAAGATTTCGTCTCACGTCTTGTCTTGTTCCTAACTCTTAGCGACTACACCCAGTGACAGCAGAATTGCAGGGATGATAAAAATTTGGTAGGCAAGTGAAGTCAGTGGGCTGTTTCAAAATCTAGCTGCAGAAATAAGCCATGTATAAACATCAAAGTATTCTCAGGAAAAATATCCAGTCTCAAAAGAAGAGAAACCACAACTCAAAGAAGTCAAGCAGTTTAAAGCCCACAGAACAAGAGAACACAACTCTTTCAACTCCTATCCTAAAGGCCAAAACCACTTTAACTTCCAACATCAATTATGTCATATTCAACACAGACTCTATTTGGTCCAGGATGATAACATTCAATTTCTCCTGTTGCTTAAGCAACAGGATCTGACCTTGTCAGATTTTAAATTCCATTCTTAGAATGGAACCTTAAGTCTTTTTAAAAACGACCTTGAATAATAATAAATGCAAACAAGCTTAACAAGTAAGTAGTCATCATGTGGCAAAACACAGTGGAGGGAGGTTTTAGTGTGCTGTTTGGGGACTGGGTGTTTACCACACAGCAGTGGATTTCATAGATTCCAGGGTTGGGCATATTTCTACTGGCGGCACACTTGGCTATCATGAGAAGATGCAGGATTAGATAATCAACAGCAACAAGGAAGTTCGCCAAGATGCCGCCCAGAAATTATTTACCAGAGCAGCTGCAGCTCAGAAATGCTAACAAGCCAGTCTCCCTGGGAGTGGGCCATGCTCAGCTGTAGACCACTTACAGTTTTCTGACTTGACTTTGCTTCAGAATCAGGAGCTCTGTGTAGTGCAATGATCCCTCCCTTCAGTGCTTTAGATACTGTCTACCCCACACTCCGAACCTACAATTAATATATGCTACCATGAGGGGGCAGTGTTCAATCATGCTCCAGTTGTTCTGTGCTGAGGGTACGCAGCCTCCACTTGTGTGTCTAGTCATTTACAAAAGTTGAAGCTTAAAGGTAGTTTAACTTAAACACCCAACAAACAGTAGCTAGTGTCACAGAACCAATTCTTATGTATAATTTAATACTATTTTATTTAATTCTCTGAACAGCTTGAAAGAGAGAAACCCTTAACTCGTTTTACATTTACTTGCTTTGAAGTTGATACTTTTAGGTTTTTATATAACTAACTCGTACAGCTTCTCTTAAAATTAAACAGCCTTATAGCTTCCTTTACAATTAAGAATTGCTTATATCTACTTTAGTCTCTCCCTCAATTAGCTACATAAAGGAGGACTTGCCACTTGGAAAGAGAAAGGCAGAACCCTCTCTCTAGTCCTTTTCTCCTAAAGTTTCTCATATTTCCATTCCCTATAGTCACCATGGTGAAATGCATGCTTGTCTCTAAGACAGTATTTTTATTCCTCAGTACAACTAACTCAAAAGTTTGCCATAGTAAAATATATGTAAAATGATAAAATAATTCCTATTCACAATAGAATTTTCTTACATGTTTCACAAATACTAGTTTTCTTTAAGTGAACCATGCATACAACACCCAAATTAATGCAGACTAACTTAATTGAGTATGATTTAATGCTTTTACTTTATTTAAAGAAGAGTGCTTTCAGCACTAGAGAAAAAATCAAGCTAAGTTTAGCCACAGAACAGGGTTCTAAATCCTTATCTGAACTACCTGACTTACCATGTGACGCATCACGTATCACTCTCCTTGTCTCTGCCAACGTGGCTGCTAATTCATGGTCCTGACCTTGTAGGGTCACAAAGGGACTAACACGGTTAAATGTGAAACATACGCATGGGAATATCTGAGGGTGAGATTAAAAGAACCAAACTGCTTCATTTTTAAATATCATAATAACTATTACTACTAGTAGGCATACAAATACTGACTGCCCTTTCGTATGTGTATAATGCAATAAAGCTCAGAGTGCTTTGATATGTCTTCTTATTTAATCATTATGGTGGCTATTTATTCATACTCTCAACAGATAACCTTCAGTGCCTATGGTGCCGTGCATTACTCTTAATGCCAGTTCTGCAGGAACTGGAAGAGGCTCAGAAAGGCTAAATAACTCACCCAGGTCTCTGGTTGTCCAGGGCTCCTGATTTCTGGTTTTCTAATTCTTTATCCTTCTGTCAAAGTGGAACTGCCCTGATTTCTATCAATCCCTCATCACTACAAAGTGTGATAAACTAATTTCAACTAAGATGTTAATGATTGATAAAGGCTTTATGTGTTTTGCTTCCCAAATGAGGGCATGTTAACCTAAGCTGTTGGTGCTTCCCAAATAATCACAGCAAAATGGGACGAGTGATCTGACAGGTGAATGGAATAAAGGTATGATGAGAAGTGAAAGGAGGGAGTACAGAATACTCAAGTAGACAGTAGTTGTGTGCCTACTAGTAGTAACAGTTATGATATTTAAAAACGGAGCAGTTTGGTTCTTTTAATCTCACCCTCAGATATTCCCACACAAGTGTTTCACATTTAACTGTGTCAGTCCCTTTGTCACCCCACAAGGTTTAAGATTTCCCAAATTATATGAGGCCAGTAGCTGCCTGATTACTTTGCTTTTATGACCAAAAAGAGATAGGGCCATTTTTACCACCTGAGTGGGACTCATGGCATTGTGTGCCTGTATGCTAAGTTGCTTCAGTCGTGTCCGACTCTTTGCAACCCCATGGACTGTAGTCCCCCAGGCTCCTCTGTCCATGGGATTCTCCAGGCCAGAATACTGAAGTGGGTTCCCATGCCCGCTTCCAGAGGATCTTCCCCATCTAGGGATCTAACCCCCGTCTCTTACGTTTCCTTAATTGGCAGGCAGATTCTTTACCGCTAGCACCACATGAGAAACCTCATGGAAATACTGGAGTCTAACAAAAGGGTTGTCACCTCTGCATGTGACAATGTTCTCTTACCCCCAGACCATGCTCCCATGCAGCTTCTATAATTTTTTTTTTTTTTTTTTTGGTTGCACCACATGGCTTGTGCGATATTAGTTCCCCAACCAGGGATGGGACCCTGGCCCCCTGCATTGGAAGCACAGAGTCCTAACCATTGGCCCGCCTAACAAGTCGCTATAATCTTAATCACACTTCTCCAGGAAAGCAATGGTGCCCTCTCACACGGACCCAAAGTTTCCCTGAAGACTATCTCCTTAGCCATTGCAGCGCACGGGGTGAGACTAAATGAGATGAAATGACTCAAACAGTCACTTGATTCAAGCTAAAAAAATCCTCTCTCAAATTATCTATGAAATTGTCCCTTCCTTCTGCCTTGCTTTAGAGACAGTTAGTAGGAAAATTTTCCTTTCTCTGCACAGTGAGCAAATTTATTCACTATTCCTACTCCAAGGCAAATACTGCTACTCATGCTCCCCTTCCTCTCTCTGTTAGCAACTCTCACTTGGCAATATCCTCCTTGACTACCGGCAGTTCCACTGAGGCACACTCATGAAAGTGAAAGTCTCTTAGTTGTGTCCTACATTTTGCGACTGTAGTCCATGGAATTCTCCAGGCCAGATTACTGGAGTGGGGTAGCCTTTCCCCTCTCCAGAGGATCTTTCCAACCCAGGTCTCCTGCCCTGAGGGCAGATTCTTCACCAGCTGAGCCACCAGGGAAGCCCACCTCACTATACAGCCACATAAAAGATGAAAGATGAGTCTGATCAATTTCAGGAAAATTCAGGTTAAAACACAGAAATCCAGGAAAGACAGAAAATAGGGCTAAATGCCTCAGATTTAGCTGCTCACAACAGTTGAATTTACCAAAGAGTGGTTTGGGTGTCATAGACACCAGTTATTCCTCTGATCCAAAGCATTATCTAGCAGCCCGTAATGCCTCCCAACCTTCTTCTCAACAGGACAGGGCACATATAGATAATGATAATATTCATATAGTCTTCTGGTATGAACAGCTGGAGGTTCAGGATCTCTGATAAAGTCAGGGGCCATCAGTTCCAGCTCACTCAGTCCACTTCAGTTTCCGCTTGCCCAGACACTAAGAAAGCTAAGGAAACTAACATCGTGGCAACCAGTTAGGAAGCTTAATCCTTGTAAACCATAGCCCAATGTCCTCTTACCAAGGTGCTGTCTCACCCTCAGCTCAGCCAATGCNGTTAGGACAAGGGTTCCAGTGAAGTCTCTGCTGTCTTCCCCAACCATGGATACGTACCCACATCACCTCCAATCCTGGAATAACTGAGTGTCGTCATCATCACATTACAGCAGTACCAACTATATAAAAACAAAACAAAACAAATAACAACTTCCCTGGTCACCAAAAATAAATGGCCCAGCCAGAAATAGTGCTGTCAGAGACAGTTAAATGAGCTCCAAGCCAAAACAACAGTTGTGCTGCGCTGATGCTGGGAGCTCCAAGAACTAGACTCCAAACTAGATTCTCCTGCAGTTTGGCCTGACCAACACCAGCAGGAATTACTTTTCCTTGTTTACAACTGGTTGGACCCAGAAAGATTGTTTGCTGAGCTTTTCATATTCAGGGGGAATGTGTAAATTTATGGCCTCATTTACTTTTCTAAATTTTCATTAATTCTTTCTCCATTCTTCCCTAGCAAAGAAGGTGATTTTAAATGCACAGTTAAGACTTTCTCTAGGCATAAGAACTGAGTTCAAACTGATACCATGGACAACCATGGCTGTAACAATAAGGCTTTGACCATGAGTTCAGAGTAAAGAGGGGGAGATAAAACCAACTTGAACCCCAGTCAACACTCTAGTACTTGCCTTCTGTTTCTGAACTTGCTCTCTGCTACCTCCAGAACTTTTCATGGGTAGCAGTGTAAGCCTGCAAAGTCATTCCTCTTCAATTTCTACTCAGCTTTTTCTTCACTATCTCCAACTAGCCCCAAGGACTTGATTTAGATATTACCTACTGAAGGAAGCCTGCGTGCATGCTAAGTTGATTCAGTCATGTCCAACTCTGAGACCCCATGGACAGAGGGGCCTAGCGGGATACTGGAGTGGGTTGCCATGCTCTCCTCCGGGAGATCTTCCCGACCAGGGTTTGAACCTGCATCTCCTACGTCTCCTGCATTGGCAGCTGGGTTCTTTACCACTGGTGCCACCTGGGAAGCACTACTAAAGCAAGCCTGCGCGCATGCCTGTTCTGTCACTTCAGTCGTGCCCAACTCTTTGCCACCCTATAGACTGTAGCCCCCCAGGCTCCTTTGTCCATGGGGATTCTCCAGGCAAGAATACTGGAGTGAATTGCCATGCCTTCCTCCAGGGGATCTTACTGACCCAGGGATTAAAACTGCATCTCCTGCTTTGAGGGGGGATTCTTTACCATCGAGCCACCAGGGAAGCCCTAAGAAAGCCTATCTGATCCTGAAGTCTGGGTAAGGGCCCCTCCTGAGTGCTTCCACTGCCTTGTGATGATTACATTCTGTTGTAATTGGCTAATCTGTAAGCTCTGTAAGAGCAGGAACCATGTCAGCATATCCGTTACTGTATCTGCAGTGCTTAAGACACTATGCTGTATATAGTAAGCACTTTAGAAATATTCGTTGAATAATTAGACAAATAAAGTGAACACACAAAATTTAGATAGTACAAAAAGTACTAAAGAAGGCAGAAAGCATGGCTAATCCACTCACTCAGACCTAATCACTTTAAATATTTTGGTATATGTCCTTCCAGACATTTCTATTTTTTTCTCCCTCAAAAGTGAGATCTTATACATATGATATCACCTCTATGTGGAATCTAAAAAATACAACAAACCAGTAAATATAAAACAACACAAGGAGACTCACAGATATAGAGAACAAACTAGTAGTTACCAGTGGGGAGAGAGGGACAATGCGGGGGTGAGGGAGTAAGAGATACAAACTGTTGGGTGTAAGACAGGCCCAAGGATATACTGTACAAAATAGAGAAAGTAGCCAATATTTTTAATAATGGAAATAATGGAAATTTTAAAATTGTATAAAAATGAAAAAAAATTTTAATGAGATCTTATTTTATGTAATACTCAAATTGTTGTTGTTGTTTATTCTTAAATTTGTAGTTGTTATTACAGACATCCTTCCAAGCCAGTGCTCTATGATGTTCTGCTACATACATATGTGTGTGTTAGTGTTAGTCGCTTAGTCGTGCCTGACTCTTTGTGACCCCATAGAGACTGTATGTAGCCCACCAGGCTCCTCTGTCCATGGAATTCTCCAGGCAAGAATACTGGAGTGGGTTGCCATTCCCTTCTCTAAGGGATCTTCCCAACTTAGGGATCAAACCCAGGTTTCCTGGGTTGCAGGCAGATTCTTTATCATCTGAGCCACCAGGAAATTCTGTTCCCTTAGATGTTATCTAAGTTAAATTTCGTGTAATTTAAATTTCTTATGTCCCTAATCAGAGTGTATACTCTCTGAGAATGGTAACTCATACACATCTCTGCATCATCTACTAAGAGTCATTCTTTTTATTTATAGTTCTTAAGAAAAAAAGTGATTCATTTGATGCCTATTTTTGGCAATGTTGCTTAGGAATGAAAGTTGCCCAAGTTCTATGGAATGACTGTGTGGAATCCCTCTGAAAAGTCATGTTTAACAAGAAGAAAAATATTCTGTGCTTATGACTGCCAAAACTTTAGGATTTACTCTCCTTCCCTTCTCATCTAATAACTTTGTGAAAGTCTCAAGACAGTAGTCAAATGAACACCAATATGCCTGGGGCACTGTGGTTTGAGGAAGATAAATGCTGTTTTAAAATTTAAACAAGAGAAAAAGAAAATGTACTTAACCAGTAGCATTCATTTTCCAAGGGTATAATTACAGAGAAATTCAAGAAGCACTTGAAATGGCTTGACCTAAAGGCAGAAGTGACACGACCCAGATTCACTTAAACTAGAACAGGAAACCCAGGATGTGGTAACTGAGATCTCCATAAAGGTAGAAAAGTTCCTTTTAGGACTCATCCCCACCTTCACACCAGAATTCAAGACCCAAATGGAAAAATCTGCCAGGATGGGTGGGGCCTCAACAGGCTGACTCACTGTGGTTGGATTCAGACTGCCTGGAAAAGCTAACTTCAGACTATAATTAAGCAAACATTGCAGCTGGTCTAGCTGGCATTTTCATGTCAAAGACAACATTATTAGAGAATGTGTAAACAGGGGAGGGCAGTGGAGGCCTCCTCTAGACCTTAAAACCACAGATATCCACTAACTCCATGGCTTTTCTGTAGCATTTGACATTTAATTCTCTGCATAAAACCCAACTGCACACATTTCACTAATGTAACCTCTCCTTCTGAATAGTCCTTTCATTTCCCCAAGAATCCTGATTCTTGGCATCACCTTGGCTCTGCCACTTTATATTTGTATAGCTTTCATGGAGTTCTTTGAGTCTTGGTCTCCTCACTCATATAATGAATGTAATATAATATCTATCTCATAAGTTAGGAAAAGGAACTGAAGAAGAGCTGAAATAAAATATGTTAAGTGTCTAAAAAGTGTCCTGTTGTTTAGTTGCTAAGTTGTGTCCGACTCTTTTGCCTATACCCTCCTCAGAATTATTTTACTTGCTCAGTGAATACTGAAGCAGAGGCCAGGGGGAATACAAATACAACATAACAATTGTCAACACTTTTCAACAAGTTTAGCTTAGTTGATGAACATCTACTGAGCACTTACTATGTACTCTGATTATGCTAGGTTTCAGAAACTAGAAAAAGATGAAAGAGGTTTCTCTGCCCTTGAACTGCCTAGAATCTAGGTATATACTTTGAGATTGGAGAATTAGGGTAGGCATCCTAAAGACTAAGAAAAAACAGGCCCTTAACTAAGACTTGAAGGATAAGCAAGCTTTAACCAGGTAAAGAATATGAGAGAAAAGGTATTCCAGGCAGAGGAAATAGCTGGAACAAAGACTGGTAAGTATGAAAAAGCTTTTAATTGCAAGCAGTTCAAAATTACAGAATAGAAACCATATGATGGAGAAATCAGTCCTGGGTGNACTTGAAGGATAAGCAAGCTTTAACCAGGTAAAGAATATGAGAGAAAAGGTATTCCAGGCAGAGGAAATAGCTGGAACAAAGACTGGTAAGTATGAAAAAGCTTTTAATTGCAAGCAGTTCAAAATTACAGAATAGAAACCATATGATGGAGAAATCAGTCCTGGGTGTTCACTGGAAGGACTGATGTTGAAGCCGAACCTCCAATGTTTTGGCCACCTGATGCAAAGAGCTGACTCATTTGAAAAGATCCTGATGTTGGGAAAAATTGAAGGCAGGAGGAGAAGGGGATGACAAAGGATGAGATGATTGGATGACATCACCAACTCAATGGACATGAGTTTGGGTAGACTCTGGGAGCTGGTGATGGACAGGGAGGCCTGGCATTCTGCAGTTCATGGGGTTGCAAAGAGTTAGACATGACTGAGCGACTGAACTGAACTGATGGAAAATACCGGGAGATAAAATGGCTTTACAGTTTACCTGGGAAAGACAAAACTGCACTCCGTGCCCATCTAAACAGGAGGAGTTCATGACTCCAGTCCAATATGAGCCAGTACTTTCATTATCACCAACCAGAAAGTACTTACTGTTTTAGGTCACAAAAAATGTCAAGTATTCTCAATGTATTATGAGACACTGGGTAAGTTCCTTTGTTACTCTCTTTGTGCCTTTATTTCCTCAGCTATAAACTGGAGTGATGATCATGCTTTCTTCACAGGGTTGCCATGAGTGTTAAATGAGATGATACTGTACATATTGATACTTAGAACCCTACTTGACACACAGGAAGTGATCAATACAGGTTAGCTAGTATTATCTATGTGCTGCTCCAGTCTCACTCATCCCAAAGATGCTGGGACGGGTTGGGTGCTGTGATCAGTGAGAAAGCATACAGGAATGAATTTTTCTCAACACATGACTGTGGCCATTTGACTTATGACTATGTAAAATAACCCAATCACCTGTCAGGATGTGGTATATAAACTCTATGATGCTGAAAGTCACAATTTCTATGCGTCCTGGGTCCCTCAATTATTTTTTTTTAATTTTAATTGGAGGCTAATTACTTTACAATATTGTGGTGGTTTTTGCCATACATTCACANTAGTTTTGTGTTTTTTTGTGTGTGTGGCATGTTTGTCTGGTTTTGGTATTAGGGTGATGGTGGTCTCATAGAGTG
Source organism: Neotragus moschatus (assembly GCA_006410615.1). NCBI lineage: Eukaryota > Metazoa > Chordata > Mammalia > Artiodactyla > Bovidae > Neotragus > Neotragus moschatus. The sequence continues at coordinate 782,021 of SJYA01000524.1, read as the reverse complement.
AGTTTGGAAGTTTACCCTCCTCTGCAATTTTCTGGAAGAGTTTGAGTAGGATAGGTGTTAGCTCTTCTCTAAATTTTTGGTAGAGTTCAGCTGTAAAGCCATCTGGTCCTAGGCTTTTTGGGTCCCTCATTTAAAAACAGGGACAATGATGCTTGTTTTATGCAGGTGTATAGAAACAAAATGAGGCAATTTATTTTGAGAGGCACTTAACCCACTTCTCAAGTCTACAGTTCTGGAAAGAACAAAAATCACTCCATCAATACATCCTCTGGCAATAGGGTGGAGAGGGGAGTGTCTTTACAATAAATCTGATGGGGCCTTCCTGGTGGTTCAGTGGCTAAGACTCTGTCAGGGAACTAGATCCCTTGTGCTGCAACCAAGATCTGGCACAGCCAAATAAATGAGTAAGTAAATATATTAAAAAATAATAAAACAAAGTTGACAAGGTTTAAAATTAATTCACTCATTCAAAAAGTACAAATGAAGCATATATACCAAACAAAACTCTTTTTACCATGGGAAACAATACCTGTTAATTTACACCTAGCAGAGTAAAGTTGAATAGGCTCACCTGTGTCACTATTTCTGACCCCCCTTGCCCTGCTCATCCTTCTCTATCCACTCATACAAGGAGACATCTGTGACCCAGAAGAGAACCCTCCCCTGGCCAGGCTGAAACCAGGTCAGGGACAGAGAATGCAAGAAAAAGGAAGAAACTGTATCTTGGAAGCTCTGTTCCCTTTGCCCCTTCTTCCCGCATCAACACACTGAAGAAAGATGCTGTCACTTCCACTTGTTAATTGACCAGCGATGTATTTTCCACAATGTACCAGTATTTACATTTTTAGTTTATTATTGCTTACTCTGGAATCAAAGGCTCTTTCCCCTAGAATTTCCTACATCAACAAATATTTCAGAAGCCATCATATTACTGATCAATCACTTTTTACTGATTGAGTACCTTTACTATTACTTCTTTCCTTGCTCCAAGTCTCCCTCCTTACCTCCCTTGACTAAGTCTGTTTAGTCTGCTTTAGGGAAATCCCACAGACTGGGCAGCTTGTAAACAACTGAAGTTTATTTCTCACAGTTCTGGAGCCTAGAAGTCTAAGATCATGACTTCAGCCTGGCCAGGGGAGGGTTCTCTTCTGGGTCACAGATGTCTCCTTGTATCCTCCATGGTGAAAGGGGCTAGGGATCTCTCCAGAGAATTTCTTTTTTTAGTGATAAAAGTGACATCTTTATTTACATGTTTTCTTCTGTTATGAATGTGGACAGCAGTGGCAGAGACTGTTTCTATAGAAATTGAAGATATTTTCATGATGCATTACTATTGTTGTAGATCTCAAAATGACATTTAATACCCATAATTACTTAAGTTTAATTATTAGGTACGCTGGTAGACATTGTTATTTAAAGATTAACAAAGAAGCACATATATTACTGTATCATACATTTGTACCTTTCATATTTCTAATAATTATAATTCAGTATAATTGGAGCCTCTTTTATAAGGACTAATCTCATCCATGAGTGCTGCCCCGCCATGACTTAAGCACCTTCCAAAGGCCCCACTTCCCAGTGCCATCATCTCTAGGGGTCTGGATCTCAACATATGAATTTTGAGGGAACTCAAACATTCAAACCATAGCATCCATCTAGCCCAGTCTATTTATGAATCTACTTCTCTTCCTTTCACCCAAATTTCCACTCCATCTGGAATATTATCATCTCCTTCTCTGATTGGTAAAAATTTAATTTGGATTTTAAGACCTCACTCAATGTGCAGCCCCCAGGAGAGGTGTCCTCTGATTGGTCTCCCTTCTCTGTCCTTTAATAAAATTAAACATTCTCTCTCGAGATCTCAGAGTTCACGGTCCTTATCCTTATGATGAGGACACCTTGTATTATACTTAATGCAATGTCTGTACTTCCTAGTAGATTATAACTAAGGATAGGAATGGCATTTTATTTATAGTGGTCAAGTGTTTGTTGCAGGATAACTGAAATCAGGATGATGTCATGGTCTGAATGCGCAAGCCCCCTCATTCATATGCTGAAATCCTACTCCTCGTTGACTATAGTACTGTATTAGGAGATAGGCCTTTGGGATTAGTACCATAAAAGAAACTTCAGAGAAATCTCTAACGCCTTCTGCCAGGTAAGAAAACAGTGCGAAGGCATCAGCTATGAACCAATAAAAGGGACCTCACCAGAAGGTAACCATGACAGTGAAAATGTTAGTGGCTCAGTCGTGTCAGATTCTTTGCAACCTCATGGACTGTAGCCCACCAGACTCTTCTGTCCACGGAATTCCCCAGGCAAGAATACTGGAGTGGGCTGCCATTCCCTTCTTCAGGGGATCTTCCCAATCCGGGATTGAACCTGAGCCTCCTGCATGGCAGGTGAATTCTTTATCGTCTGAGCCACCATGCTGGTGCCCCATCTTTGGACTTCCAGCCTTCAAGACTGTGAGAAATAAAGTTTTGTTATTTGTAAGTTGCCCAGTCTCAGTTATAGCAGCTTGAGTGGACTAAGACAGATGGATTCCTGACTGCTCAGCCCAGGCTTGTATCCCCTGGATGTTTGCTTCATGCCCTGAAGGAGCCGACCCTCCTCTGGCACAAAACCTTCAGCATTAATATTTCCCTTTCCCCTTTTCCATGTATAGCTCTCAACTTTTATCCCAAGGCTACTGAATGCATGTCATGTTATCTAGAGTTTTAGGGTAGAACACTGGAATGTGCCCCTCTCCCTCCTACACTTCTTTTCTAACTAATGTCTCCTCTAATTTTCAAATCCTTTCATGGAGGTTCTTCATGCAGCAGGTGCTATCATTCAAAGTCTACAGAACGGGTGGATGGATGAATGGATGTAAGAAGGAGCAGACCTGTGAGCAGGACACAGCTTGGTTTACTGACAATGACCTTTCTGACAAATATGTATGTTGTAGCCTTTCTGTTAGTTACTTAGTGCTTGACCATGTGGAGGAGAGATATTTAAGATATATCTCTTACTGGCCTTTTCTCTTCATCTTTGCACCAAGTGCTCCAACACTTTGGCCACCTGATGCAAAGAGCTGACTTATTGGAAAAGACTCTGATGCTGGGAAAGATTGAATGCAAAAGGAGAAGAGGGCAGCAGAGCATGAGATGGTTAGATAGCATCATTGACTCAATGGACATGAATCTGAGCAAAGTCCAAGAGGTAGTGGAGGACAGGGGAGCCTGGCGAGCTACAGTCCATGGGGTCACAAGGAGTCAGACATGACTTAGTGACTGAAAAACAACAACTGGATCCTAGCTTGATTTCTGTCAATGGTTCCCAGCATTGAGCAGCAAAGACCAATCAGTGGTATTAGACCTGAATGTAAAAGAAAAAGACTTAGGACTCCACAGGTGAAAGTCAGCTGACCCCTGCTCATCAACCAGCTCAAAGCATCTCTCAAAGCATCCAGCCAGCCATCCCATCAGTGCAAGTGACATCCTTGATTTCTACAGGCCACATCACCACTCAGCCCCGAGGCACATGCAGGCAGATGGCCTTTCAGAGAGCACCCACACAGCTTTGAGAGGTGCTGCAGGTGGCGCTAGTGGTAAAGAACCCACCTGCCAATGCAGGAGACGTAGAGATGCTGGTTCAACCCCTGGGTCGGGAGGATCTCCTGGAGGAGGGCATGGCAACCCACTCCAGTATTCTTGCCTGCAGAATCCCTTGGACAGAGGAGCCTGGAGGGCTATAGTCCATATGGTCGCAAAGAGTCAGACACGACTGAAGCAACTTAACACACACACAGCACACATACACAGCTCTGCTCACCCTTTCTGCACTGCAGCAAATGCAAAAGGCAAACAAAGAGGAAGGAGTTAGATGGTACTACCCCCACTCCCACCATCAACACCACAGNGCTATAGTCCATATGGTCGCAAAGAGTCAGACACGACTGAAGCAACTTAACACACACACAGCACACATACACAGCTCTGCTCACCCTTTCTGCACTGCAGCAAATGCAAAAGGCAAACAAAGAGGAAGGAGTTAGATGGTACTACCCCCACTCCCACCATCAACACCACAGCTGTTCAGAGGTTTGGTCCTCAAAAGCCATTTAATATTCCTGCAAACTCGGTCTTTTTTTTTTTTTTTTCAAACAGTAACCATGACAACTCTGAGCAAAAAACAAAACAAAAACAAGAGTAGGCTGTTTCAATCCTCAGGCACACATTATATGGAACATATTCTTTATCCACAGGAATGTCTGGTATATTAGGTCCTAGTGAAACATTTCCATTTACACATTGAGAAAAGAGGGGGGGGCTAAACTCATGTCAATACTGCTTTAGTAACCATTTTTTGAAATGGAATGTTTATTATTCTATATCAAAAGCTATCCGTTCGAGAATGAAAGAAATCCACACATCTCAGGGCAATTTTTACACAATATTCATGTGTGTCCCAATTCCTGGGTAACCCCCAGGGGGCATCAGAGAGCTTTTTCCTTTTTTAGCTCACAGGGATGTGAGAAATCCTGGGTGCTCTTTCCAGGTCATACAAATTCCAGTGCTGTGCTCAGTTGCTAAGTCCTGTCCTACTCTTTTCAAACCTACGGACTGTAGCCCTCCAAGCTCCTCTGTCCATGGGATTCTCCAGACAAGAACACTGGAGTGGGTTGCCATTTCCTTCTCCAGGGGATTTTCCCAACCCAAGGATCCAACCTGCATCTCAGGTCCCCAGCATTGGCAGGCAGGTTCTTTACCACTGAGCCACCTGCAAATTCCAGTAGATAGGGTCTATTGTGCAGACTTCCTTGGATTGAGCCAGGGCACAGGAAGCTGACAGCCTGTGTTGCATTGTCAGTAATTTTGTTTTTGGCCAAGCTTCCTTGGTGACTCAGGTAGTAAAGAATCTGCCTGCAATGCAGGAGACCTGGCTTCGAACCCTAGATCAGGAAGATCCCCTGGAGAAGGGAATGGCAGTATTCTTGCCTGGAGAATTCCATGGACAGAGGAGCCTGACGGGTCACAGTCCATGGGATCGCAAAGAGTCACAGACGACTGAGCAACTAACACGACACTAAGGATAACCCTATCAAGATGCAGAGCACTGCAAGAGTTAAATCAGGAGTTTCAAGCAACAATGCCAGATTCTTGTTGAGAAGCAAACAGCTGTGGTTGAGCCAACTCATGGTGCAAACAGTATCCAGATACCCAGAGTGCTCTAAGCCAGCAAGAGAGAATGTAATGCTAACCAACTGACTAGATCTCCTGGGTTCAGTACAGACAAGCTACAGATTCTCAGGGTGCCATTTAAACTCCCTAAATTTATCTGAGAAGTAATCCAGGGATAAAAATGATAAGACAGAATCAGTGGTACAGGTGATAGCTCATGAACCACAGTGCTCAGTACATAGTTAACAGTGCATAAGCTTATTGGGATAAGTGCTCTTAAAAGAGACACTGTTATGATAAGAATACTCATGCCGTTGTTGTTCAGTCGCTGTCATGTCCAATTCTTTGCCAGCCCATGGACTGCAGCATTCTAGGATCCTCTGTCCACTATCTCCTGGAATTTGCTTAAATTCCTGACCATTGAATCGGTGATGCTATTTAACCATCTCATCCTTTGCCCCCTTCTCTTTCTGCCTTCAATCCTTCTCAGCATCAGAGTCTTTTCCAATGAGTCAGCTCTTCTAATCAGAAACCAAATTATTGGAGCTTCAGTTTCAGCATCAGTCCTTCCAATATTCAGGGTTGGTTTCCTTTAAGATTGACTGGTTTGATATCCTTGCTGTCCAAGGGACTCTCAAAAGTCTTCTCCAGCACCACAATTCAAATGCATCAGTTCTTCAGGTCTCAGACTTCTTTATGTTCCAACATTCACATCCGTACATGACTACTGGAAAAACCATAGTTTTGACTACACGCACATTTGTTGGCACAATGATGTCTCTGCTTTTTTAATATGCTGTCTAGGTTTGTCATAGATGTTCTTCCAAGGAGCAAGAATCTTTGAATATCATGGCTGCAGTCACCATCCACAGTGATTCTGGAGCCCAAGAAAATAAAATCTTATTTCTCCCAGCAATCTTGATTCCAGCTTGTGATTCATCTAGCCCAGCATTTCTCATGATGTATATACTCTGCATATAAAAATTGAGAAAGCAGAATGACAATACACAGCGTTGACGTACTCCTCTCCCAATTTTGAACCAGTCCACGGTAAGTAAGGTGTTCTGGTATTCCCACCTCTTTAAGAACTTTTCACAGTTTAGTTGTGTTCAACACAAAAGTCAAAGTCTTTAGCACAGTCAACGAAGCAGAAGTAGATGTTTTTCTGGAATTCCGTTGCTTTCCCTATGATAAATGTTGGCAATTTGATCTCTGGTTCCTCCGCCTTTTCTAAGCCCAGCTTGTACATCTGGAAGTTCTTGGTTCACATACTGTTGAAGCCTAGCTTGAAGGACTTTGAGTATAACCTTGCTAGCATGTGAATTAGTGTAGTTGTACAGTAGTTAGAATAATCTTTGACATTGTCCTTCTTTGGGATTGGAGAGAAAACTGACCTTTTTCCAGTCCTGTGGCCATTGCTGAGTTTTCCAAATTTGCTAACATAATTGGGTGCAGCACTTACACAGCATCAACTCTTAGGATTTTAAATAGCTCAGCTGGAATTCCATCACCTCCACTAGCTTTGTTCACAGTAATGCTTCCTAAGGCCCACTTGACTTCACACTGTAGGATGTCTGGCTCTAGATGAGTGACCACACCACTGTGATTATCTGAGTCATTAAGACCTTTCTTGTACAGTTCTTCTGTGTATTCTTGCTACCTCTTCTTAATCTCTTCTGCTTCTGTTAGGTTCTTACTGTTTCTGTCCTTTACTATGCCCATCCTTGCATGATATATTCCCTTGATATCTCCAGTTTTCTTGAAGAGATTTATAGTCTTTCTCACTCTATTGTTTTCCTCTATTTCTTTATTTGTTCATTTTAGAAGGCTTTTGTATCTCTCCTTGCTATTCTCTGGAACTCTGTATTCAGTTGGGTATATCTTTGCTTTTCTCCTTTGCCTTTTGCTTCTCTTCTTTCCTCAGCTGTTTGTAAGACTTCCTCAGACAACCACTTTGCCTTCTTGCATTACTTCTTCTTTGAGATGGTTTTGATCACTGCCTCCTATACAGTGTTACAAACCTCCATCCATAGTTCTTCTGGCACTCTGTCAGATCTAATCCCTTAAATCTATTTGTTACCTCCACTGTATAATCATAAGGGATTTGATTTAGGTCATTCCTGATAGCCTAGTGGTTTCCCTAGTTTCTTCAATTTAAGCCTGAATTTTGCAATAAGGAGCTCATGATCTGAGCCACAATCATCTCCTAGTCTTGTTTTTGCTGACTGTTTAGAGCATCACCATCTTCAACTGCAAAGAACATAATCGATCTGATTTCAGTATTGACTATCTGGTGATGTCCATGTATACAGTTGTCTCTTTTGTTGTTGGAAGTGGATATTTTCTATGACCAGTGTGTTCTCTTGGCAAAACTCTGTTAGCCTTTGCCCTGCTTCATTTTGTACTCCAAGGCTAAACTTGCCAGTTACTCCAGGCATCACTTGATGTCCTACTTTTGCATTCCAATCCCCTGTAATGGATGACACAGAGACTTGGATTACTGTGATCTTGAATGGTTTGCCTTGGAAACAAACCGAGATCATTCTGTCATTTTTGAGATTGCACCCAAGTACTGCATTTCAGACTCCTTTGTTGATTATGAGGGCTATTTCATTTCTTCTAAGAGATTCTTGCCCACAGTAATAGATAAAATGGTCACCCGAATTAAATTTACCCATTCCCATCCATTTTAGTTCACTGATTGCTAAGATGTCAATGTTCCCTCTTGCCATCTCCTGCTTAAACACGTCCAATTTACCTTGATTCATGGACCTAACATTCCAGGTTCCTGTGTAATCCAGGTTCAGATGTTCTTTATAGCATCAGACTTTACTTTCGCCACCAGACACATCCACAACTGGGCATCTTTTATGCTTTGGCCCAGCCACTTCCTTCTTTCTGGAGCCATTAGTAATTGCCCTCCACTCTTCCCCAGTAGTATATTGGACACCCTCTGATCTAGGGGACTTAACTTCCAGAGTTATATCTTTTTGCCTTTTCATACTGTCTGTGGGGCTCTCCAAGCAAGAATACTGGAGTGACTTGCCATTCCCTCCTCCAGTGCATCACATTTTGTGAGACCTCTTCGCTATGACCTTTCTGTCTTAGGTGGCCTTGTATGGCACGGCTTATAGTGTCTTTGCGTTATGCAAGCCCTTTTGCCAATGACAAAGCTGTGATCCATGAAGAGGAAAGAATACTCATAATCCAAGCTAAACTATTGGTCATATTATTATAAGACACCACTATCCCCATATGCCCTCTAACTGGAATAATGATTACCTACCCAAGTGACTTACCTTCTCAAAGTCTCGAAGAGCCTGGGTTTGCACCTGAAGAGGTCTTTCAAATGCTCTCAAGGAATGCCCAAAGGGGACCTTGTCACCACTTCTCCAGGTCTGTGACTGCACAGGAGGGCCTCGATCTTTGGTGTCACTAAGAAAAGCTGCCAGTGAAACAGAACAACAGAAAATTTTATCTAATGGTGGCATTATGATCATTCCAACCTTCATGTTCCAGCAGAATTTGGTTTCTGCAAAATATGAACCAGTTCTAGGCCACACAGAAGCAGTTCACATGAAGTAGCCTACAGTAGATCTTATTAACAGTGGTCCCAAGCGCAGCCCACTGGTTTATGTCCATGCNTCTTTATGTTCCAACATTCACATCCGTACATGACTACTGGAAAAACCATAGTTTTGACTACACGCACATTTGTTGGCACAATGATGTCTCTGCTTTTTTAATATGCTGTCTAGGTTTGTCATAGATGTTCTTCCAAGGAGCAAGAATCTTTGAATATCATGGCTGCAGTCACCATCCACAGTGATTCTGGAGCCCAAGAAAATAAAATCTTATTTCTCCCAGCAATCTTGATTCCAGCTTGTGATTCATCTAGCCCAGCATTTCTCATGATGTATATACTCTGCATATAAAAATTGAGAAAGCAGAATGACAATACACAGCGTTGACGTACTCCTCTCCCAATTTTGAACCAGTCCACGGTAAGTAAGGTGTTCTGGTATTCCCACCTCTTTAAGAACTTTTCACAGTTTAGTTGTGTTCAACACAAAAGTCAAAGTCTTTAGCACAGTCAACGAAGCAGAAGTAGATGTTTTTCTGGAATTCCGTTGCTTTCCCTATGATAAATGTTGGCAATTTGATCTCTGGTTCCTCCGCCTTTTCTAAGCCCAGCTTGTACATCTGGAAGTTCTTGGTTCACATACTGTTGAAGCCTAGCTTGAAGGACTTTGAGTATAACCTTGCTAGCATGTGAATTAGTGTAGTTGTACAGTAGTTAGAATAATCTTTGACATTGTCCTTCTTTGGGATTGGAGAGAAAACTGACCTTTTTCCAGTCCTGTGGCCATTGCTGAGTTTTCCAAATTTGCTAACATAATTGGGTGCAGCACTTACACAGCATCAACTCTTAGGATTTTAAATAGCTCAGCTGGAATTCCATCACCTCCACTAGCTTTGTTCACAGTAATGCTTCCTAAGGCCCACTTGACTTCACACTGTAGGATGTCTGGCTCTAGATGAGTGACCACACCATTGTGATTATCTGAGTCATTAAGACCTTTCTTGTACAGTTCTTCTGTGTATTCTTGCTACCTCTTCTTAATCTCTTCTGCTTCTGTTAGGTTCTTACTGTTTCTGTCCTTTACTATGCCCATCCTTGCATGATATATTCCCTTGATATCTCCAGTTTTCTTGAAGAGATTTATAGTCTTTCTCACTCTATTGTTTTCCTCTATTTCTTTATTTGTTCATTTTAGAAGGCTTTTGTATCTCTCCTTGCTATTCTCTGGAACTCTGTATTCAGTTGGGTATATCTTTGCTTTTCTCCTTTGCCTTTTGCTTCTCTTCTTTCCTCAGCTGTTTGTAAGACTTCCTCAGACAACCACTTTGCCTTCTTGCATTACTTCTTCTTTGAGATGGTTTTGATCACTGCCTCCTATACAGTGTTACAAACCTCCATCCATAGTTCTTCTGGCACTCTGTCAGATCTAATCCCTTAAATCTATTTGTTACCTCCACTGTATAATCATAAGGGATTTGATTTAGGTCATTCCTGATAGCCTAGTGGTTTCCCTAGTTTCTTCAATTTAAGCCTGAATTTTGCAATAAGGAGCTCATGATCTGAGCCACAATCATCTCCTAGTCTTGTTTTTGCTGACTGTTTAGAGCATCACCATCTTCAACTGCAAAGAACATAATCGATCTGATTTCAGTATTGACTATCTGGTGATGTCCATGTATACAGTTGTCTCTTTTGTTGTTGGAAGTGGATATTTTCTATGACCAGTGTGTTCTCTTGGCAAAACTCTGTTAGCCTTTGCCCTGCTTCATTTTGTACTCCAAGGCTAAACTTGCCAGTTACTCCAGGCGTCACTTGAGGTCCTACTTTTGCATTCCAATCCCCTGTAATGGATGACACAGAGACTTGGATTACTGTGATCTTGAATGGTTTGCCTTGGAAACAAACCGAGATCATTCTGTCATTTTTGAGATTGCACCCAAGGACTGCATTTCAGACTCCTTTGTTGATTATGAGGGCTATTTCATTTCTTCTAAGAGATTCTTGCCCACAGTAATAGATAAAATGGTCACCCGAATTAAATTTACCCATTCCCATCCATTTTAGTTCACTGATTGCTAAGATGTCAATGTTCCCTCTTGCCATCTCCTGCTTAAACACGTCCAATTTACCTTGATTCATGGACCTAACATTCCAGGTTCCTGTGTAATCCAGGTTCAGATGTTCTTTATAGCATCAGACTTTACTTTCGCCACCAGACACATCCACAACTGGGCATCTTTTATGCTTTGGCCCAGCCACTTCCTTCTTTCTGGAGCCATTAGTAATTGCCCTCCACTCTTCCCCAGTAGTATATTGGACACCCTCTGATCTAGGGGACTTAACTTCCAGAGTTATATCTTTTTGCCTTTTCATACTGTCTGTGGGGTTCTCCAAGCAAGAATACTGGAGTGACTTGCCATTCCCTCCTCCAGTGCATCACATTTTGTGAGACCTCTTCGCTATGACCTTTCTGTCTTAGGTGGCCTTGTATGGCACGGCTTATAGTGTCTTTGCGTTATGCAAGCCCTTTTGCCAATGACAAAGCTGTGATCCATGAAGAGGAAAGAATACTCATAATCCAAGCGAAACTATTGGTCATATTATTATAAGACACCACTATCCCCATATGCCCTCTAACTGGAATAATGATTACCTACCCAAGTGACTTACCTTCTCAAAGTCTCGAAGAGCCTGGGTTTGCACCTGAAGAGGTCTTTCAAATGCTCTCAAGGAATGCCCAAAGGGGACCTTGTCACCACTTCTCCAGGTCTGTGACTGCACAGGAGGGCCTCGATCTTTGGTGTCACTAAGAAAAGCTGCCAGTGAAACAGAACAACAGAAAATTTTATCTAATGGTGGCATTATGATCATTCCAACCTTCATGTTCCAGCAGAATTTGGTTTCTGCAAAATATGAACCAGTTCTAGGCCACACAGAAGCAGTTCACATGAAGTAGCCTACAGTAGATCTTATTAACAGTGGTCCCAAGCGCAGCCCACTGGTTTATGTCCATGCACCTTTATAATGTGATCTTCCTGCTCCTGCCATCAGCAAGTGGAGTCTACTTCCCTCGCACTTGAATCTGGGTTGGCTGAGTAACTTGCTTTGACCTAGAGATGGTGATGAAAATGCCACTTTGGGATGAATTCCACAGATTGGGCCTTGAGAGGCTTTGCATTTCTGTTCTTGCCTTCTTAGAACCCCACGACCACAATGCTGGGAAGAATCTCCGTTTACCTTCCTGGGGGATAAAGGCCAAGTCCTAGGGGATTGAGGATGCCAATCACCACTGCCAGACACCTGAGAAAAGGTGTCTCAGACCTTCAGCCCCAGTCAAGCTGTCAGAGGATGGCAGCTGTTTGAGTAATTCAAGTAAGACCAACAAAAGAAATGCCCAGTTTCCCAACATCCAGGATTGTGGGAAATAATATATCATTGTTGTTTTAAGCCATGAGTGGGCAAACTTTTTCTTACAGGGCCAGATAGTAAATCCTTTAGGCTCCCGGGCATGATCTCTGTGACAACTACTCAGCTCTGCCCTGGTAGCTCAAAGCAGACGCAGAGACTCTGATAAAGAATGAGCGTGACCGTGCTGTGATAAGACTTCATTTACAAATACTGGCATTTGGACCCATGGGTGGCAGTTTGCTGACCCCTGTTCGAAGCCACTAAGTTTTAGAGTGGTGTGTCACATGAAACCAAACGTAACTGAAATAGCTTTCTTTGAAAAAAAAAAAAAGAAAATCAAGCTACTAGCTAAGAAGTATTTCTACAAATTTCTTTACAGAGAATCTTTCAAGTTATAGTATAGAAATCATGACAAATGTAACAACCGACATTGTGACAGGTGTTACAAAATAGTTTCATATGAATTATTTCATTTATAAATAACTGCTGAGAATTTCCTGGTGGTCCAGTGGTTAGGACTCTGCTTTCTCTGCAGGGGGCCCAGGTTGGATCCCTGGTCTGGGAACTAAGATCCCACACACCTCACAGCCAAAAATAAATAAATTTTTTAAAAAGTTATTGCAACCAGTGAAACAGACTGAAATAGACTGATGTGATTATTACATCCATTTTACTAATGAGTGAATAAAAGTTCAGAAAATTTTCCCAATACTACTAAAAGGGCTTCCCAGGGTGGCACTAAGTGGTGAAGAACCTGCCTGCCAATGCAGGAGACATAAGACATGCAGGTTCGATCCCTAGGTAAGAAAGATCCCCTGGAGGAGGGCATGGCAACCCACTCCAGTATTCTTGCCTGGAGAATCCCATGGACATTGGACCCTGGCAGGCTATAGTCCATAGAGTTGCACAGAGTTGGACATGACTGAAGCAACTTAGCACTCAAGAATGCATGCACACTGCTGAAAAGTGGCAGAACCAATACCACGTCCCTTCCATTCAACCTTTCTAACAGCATGCCAACATCATGTTATTTTAGCAGCAAAGGGGACTGTAACAGGCCTGAAAGGGAAAAACAGGCAAAGGGACAGAGACACAATCTTTCCATAAACCAGTGTAATCACTCCCCTGGGAGAAGTTTGTGAAGGCTAAGCTGCTACCAACCCTGTGCCTGCCTTGGAGAAGTAACACTGTGGAGAATAAGAAATTGGGGCTTGCTTCAAGCATAGACACAGATGACCTCTGACTAAGGCAGGCTTGGGGTTGTAGACTCAGGTCGAAGACATAGAAAAACACATCTTTTCTTGACTGACAGTAAGAAGCAGTGAGCCTTTATTACTGAAATTATTTAATCAGAAAGAATGGCAGACATCACAACACACTGAGCTCTACAGACACTGTCAGTGCAATTGACGGTGAAATGGGCTCTGGGTGACTCCAGGCCCACTGACAGAAAGTAAGCTACACACAGACATGCGGACAAAGGCCATCTGAAGGCGGCAAGAGGCAACAATGCCATCATATGCCCTTTTTCTTTCCTCTCTTTTTCCCCCTTTTCCTTTTCTCTTTCCTTCCTTCCTTTGTACATTCTTGTCTCTTTTGTTGGAAATTAATGGGCCACGTATGCGTAGGCACCAAAAACAAAACAAAAAAACCAAGTAGGACTACATTAAACTAAAAAGCTTCTGTTCAGCAAAGGAAACCATCAACAGAAAGAAAAGGCAACCTCTGGGATGGGAGAGTACATGCTTCCCTGCCTTCTTCCTGCTTTCTCTTTCTGCAAACTTGCTAGAAGGAATGCAAGAAAATGTCCCCAGATACTTCAATCAACTTCTCAGGATTTTTTTAATTTAAGAAAAGGGAATTCCTTGTTTTTAAAAAAGAAGTAAAAAGAATCAAAATTATCAGGAAGATGACAATGAAGGGAAAGATGAAGAAGAAAATAATGATGATAAATAGGGTGGTTCCAGTGCAGTTTTATTTTCTGGTTTAGAAGTATTTAACTACTCATAACTACTCATTACATCACTGATTTTTTTAAAAAAGGAAATATAAGGCTATATGGTTTGGTTTTAAACTGGACACTGTACAGTATCTTTTCATTTCTGTAAAAATAATATATTATCAAGTATGTCTTTAGGTGGCCCTGTTCTTAATGGTATCTTTCAATAGCCAATAACCTTGCCTGGTAGAGTAGCAGGGTTTAAACTAGCACAGAAATTTAAAGCAGGTTTTATTGGTACATAGCACAGATTAGTTACAGATAAGAGTTGGGTTTTTTCCCACCTTAAATCATGTTTAATTCAGTTTGTACAAAGTAATTGTTGTAATGTTAATTGTTTATCACACTGTGATTGCAAATTAATAATAATAGTAATAATAATAATGGTGCACCTGTTTTGTTGAAAACTTGATATTTTTAAGTAAATGCAAAGGTTTAATAAAATAAATTAGAAAAAATTGCTTCCTACACATTTATATGAAATTAAATAAGGTGATTAAATGAAAGAAAAGTTGATAAAACAGAGCAATGTATTACAGTTAGATTCATAGAGTATGATAGAAAGAGAAGAGACTTCAAACACTAGATCTGGACACAATAAAAATGTTTAAAAAAAAAAAAAGATTGCATATGAATCGTGACCACCAGCTAATTATGGGAATTTAGGCAAATCTTTTAATTTTGCTGAGCGCCATTGCCTCTTTAAAAATAGGAATAATAATGTTTACCTCATAGAGCTTTCATATGGATTAAATGAAACAATAAAAGTAGCCAACTGAATACCTTGCTTATAATAGACAATGTCTTCTTTACCCTTCCACTTTTGCCCTAGTCTTTCAATTTTTACCTCAAATCAAAGGATCTTCATGCTCAAAATGAGNATTTTGCTGAGCGCCATTGCCTCTTTAAAAATAGGAATAATAATGTTTACCTCATAGAGCTTTCATATGGATTAAATGAAACAATAAAAGTAGCCAACTGAATACCTTGCTTATAATAGACAATGTCTTCTTTACCCTTCCACTTTTGCCCTAGTCTTTCAATTTTTACCTCAAATCAAAGGATCTTCATGCTCAAAATGAGTATGGTAGACCTTTAGAATTTATGGATTTTACATACACAATTACAAATGCTAATTTTAAATGATTCCAAGTCCTTAACACATTCAAATCAAGAAGTTTTTTCTGTATTGTGCATATGAACCATCTGTGCTTCAAGGCTGGTATGAAAAGGCAAATCACTTAGCAAAGTAGGTAAAACACCAAGTGACTGAAAGTTTTTGTGAAAAATAGCCCCCAAAAGATGATTATTTTCACTTTGGTTTTGTAATTTAGGTAGACCTCTAGCTAATTTTAATTCAGGAATAATATATTATTATGTACACATTAATAATATTTACAGGTGTTTATTCCTTGACAAGCTGTGTACTAAGAGCTTTTCTTTTTTTAATGTGTATTTGTTTATTTGGCTGCAACTCAGGTCTTAGTTGCGGCATGCAGATTCTTCCTTGTGTCATCTGGGATCTTTCATTGTGGGGCACAGATTTGGACTCTCCTGGGCTTAGTTGCTCTGAGGCACATGGGATCTTAGTTCCCCAACCAGGGGTCAAACCCACGTCCCTCACATTGCAAAGAGAATTTAAAATTTTTTTTTTAATTTAAACTTTTTATTCTGTATTGGAGTATAGCCAATTAACAGTGTTGTGATAGTTTAAGGTGAACAGCAAAAGGATTCAGCCATACATATACATGTATATTCATTCTCCCCCAAACTCCCCTCCAATCTAAGTTGCCACATAATATTGAGCAGAGTTCCCCATACTATACAGTAGGTCCTTGTTGGTTATCCATTTTAAATACAGCAGTATGTACCTGTCCATCCCAAATTCCCTAACTATCCCTTCCTCTCATTCTTTCCCCCCCAGCAACTGTAAGTTTCTTCTCTAAGTCTGTGAATCTCTTTCAGTTTTGAAAGTAAATTCACTTGTATCATTTCTTTTCAGATTCCGCATATAAGGGATGTCATACAATATTTTGCAGGGAGGATTCTTAACCATTGNGAGGAGGAAATGGCAACCTACTCCAGTATTCTTGCCTGGAGAATCTCATGGACAGAAGAGCCTGGTGGGCTATGGTTCATAGGGTTGAAAAGAGTCAGACACGGCTGAATGACTGAGCATGCACGCACAAACATTTAGAGCAGGAGAAGCGGTTTGCCTGATGGATTCCAGATCAATGAGGTGGGCAAAATTACCTTCATCATCACCTCCTCATCATCCCCATGAGTGTATGGCTCTGACAACTCTTTCCTGATTCATGGATATTAATTTGGTTAGGGACCAAACCAATTTAATTTTGTTTTTGGCCACAGTCTGGGGGATCTTCCCTGACCAAGGAATCAAACCCCCACCCCCTTCCGTGGAGACATAGAGTCTTATCCACTGGTCCACCAGGGAAGACCCAAACCAGAGTTTTGTAAAGCCAGTGTATTCACTGGAAATTTGCTGTTTCAGAACCAAACATGCTTTCTCCCAGTGATTTAACCAAAGAGTCTGGCAGCAATCAGGCAACATTCCTGGGGGGAAAAGTACTCCCACTGACTTGCACAGGGTAGATGACATACAGATGGCTGGGAGTAGGGGATATTTAAGAACTCGAATACTCAGCACCCTGTTCTTTATGGGTAGACTGAGCAAGATAAAGAATATGGAGGCTTGTGTGAAGAATCCCTCTATGAGGGTAATTTCCAGAAATGCCAAGAATGAAATTTGGGAACAGAATCATAGTCTTAAACTTATACATAAGCTTAATCGTAGTCAGGGTAAGTAAGCAGCTTCAGAAGCAACTCAGAATCCAAGTCACCTAAAAGACTCAATCAAATGAAGCAACCAAGAGAACAGACTTTGGAATTAGACAGTCCCAGGCTATATTTCTTCCTCAGCTGTGTGTGTTACCTGGCCAAGATTTTAATCTAAAGTTCAATTTTCTTGTCTTAAAAATGACTATATTAACATTTACTTAAGGGACTTCCCTGGTGGTCCAGTGGTTAAGAATCCACCTTCCAGTGCAGGGGACGTGGGTTCAGTCTCTGGTTGGGGAACTAAGATCCCACATGCCATGGGGCAACTAAGCCCATGTGCTTTGGAGCCCCTACACCATGACAAGAGAGTCAGCGTGCCACAACAAAGACACAATGCAGTCAAATTTTTAAATAATAAATAAAAAATAGCATTTACTTCAGACCTCACAGGATTACAGGGATTAGGTGAAATAAAGTACACAAAGGGATTAACACAAAAGCTAACAAATGCAAGCTTGATATAAATAGAGTTATTTTATAGTTAATTTTTATCCTTTGAAACCCCCAAGTAGAACCCCTCAGGTAGTAAAGAATACACCTGCCAATACAGGAGACCCAGGTCTGATCCCTGGCTTGGAAAGATCCCCTGGAGGAGGAAATGGCAACTACTTCGCTATTCTTGCCTGGAAAATCCCATGGACAGAGAAGCCTGGTAGGCTACAGTCCATGGGGGTCACAAGAATCAGACAAGACTTAGCAACTAAACCACCACCACCACCACCACCATCACTGTGCTCCAAAAGCAGCCAGTGCATATGTCTGCCTTAGCCTCTTCTAGAATTATAGACAACAAAGTCAAAACCTCAAAGGCAGAAACCATCTTTCATTCATTGGTTTACTCTCAGCATTCAGCACAGTATATCTTGCCTGTATTGGCTCACATTTAAAATGTTTATGAACTGATCTTAGCTGCCAGTTAGGAAGTATCTGAGACATCAGATATGATATATGATTACAGGATTTTTCCATCTGTGACCCATTAGGTGGTGATATAAACTGAGTCACACAAGCATTTTTTTTTAAGTAAAATAATAGGTTAGGAAAGATCAGAGTACAGAACACATAGTAAGGTTAAGTACTGTTACATGAAACATTTGATTCAGTTATATACTGGTGTGTATTTGGTTACAGAGTAAATACATTTCTTATTGAAGGTAGAGACAGAAAAACAGTGTGAACATAATGACCTTCTACTTCACCAGCGGTTGGTGTTTTCTGTCTCTTTCATTTCAGCCAGGGGCATGGCATTGTGGTTCTGATCTGCATTTCTCTGATGACTAGTGGTGAGGAACTCCTTTACACTGTATCTCATCTCTTTGAATATCCTCTTTATAATCACTTTAGAAAATTGTTCAAAGTATCTACAAAAGCTGAACATTTCCTATTACCTAGCAATCCCACTCCAGTACTCTTGCCTAAAGAATCCCATGGATGGAGGAGCCTGGTGGGCTGCACTCCATGGGGTTGCGAAGAGTTGGACACGACTGAGTGACTTCACTTTCACTTTTCACTTTCGTGCATTAGAGAAGGAAATGGCAACCCAATCTCCAGGTTCTTGCCTGGAGAACCCCAGGGGCGGGGGAGACTGGTGGGCTGCTGTCTATGGGGTCTCACAGAGTTGGACATGACTGAAGCGACTTAGCAGCAGCAGCAGCAGCAATTCCATACATTTACTCAACAGAAATGTGTACTTACGTTCACCAAAAGACAGATACAGGAATCTTTGTAGGAACACTACACTCATAATAGCCCCAAATGCTCATTAATTACAGAATGGACAAATACATTTGATATATCAGCACATAATAGAATCCTACATAGAAGCAAAAGTGAATGACCTACAACTACACACAATGCAGAAGAATCGTACAACATAAGATTGAGTCAAAGAAGCCAGACACAAAAGGGTACACAGTGGATAACTTCACTTACACGAAGTTCAAAAGCAGGCAAAACTTATCCATGGTGTTAAAAGTGAGGATAATGGCTATCCTGGGGGTCACAAGGGCTTCAGGGGTGCTGGTTATATTCCCTTTCTTGATCTTAGTGCTTGTTACATGGGTATCCTCAGTTTGTTAAATTGACTTAACTATAAACATATGATTTTGATTTTTCTGACATTTCTGAATTTGTCTGAAATGGCTACATGGAAAGTTCAAAAAAGTTAATAGATAATACTTTTTTTTAAGTGAGAAAAACACTGAGAGAGAGAAAGAATCCCTGATACATTCATCCTCATTATCATCAAATGGTCACCAAGTCTATGCTTGAATAATTCCAGGGTTAGAAATCTATTTATGTCCAGGAAGGTCACTTGTTAGAAAACCTTTCCTTTGCACCAAGCTATAACCTGCATCCTCACAACTTGCTCTCATTGGTTGTTCTGTTCTAAGAGATTCCAAATCGGCTTAATCCCTCTACCACCAATTTCTCCTCAAATATTTTAAGAGAGCAATACAGCCTTTCTACCATCCTTCCACTGAAAAACAAAAATGCAGTTTTTGTCTCCAGACCTCATCTCTGATCCTTGAATGAGCTCCATTTGAAAGTATACTGAAATTTTTAAATATAGCCAGCACCCCTGAAGCTCCCGCCCCAAGTCTTTACTTCCCCAGACTAAAGAGCCCCAGGTCTTTGGCCACCCCTCAAGTGTGGTTCTCAGCCCCCTGATGACTCCTGACTGCACTTCCGTTATCCAGTGATGCTCAAAATGCAACTCTGGCCTCTAGGAGAGGCCTGTGAAGAGCAGAAAAGACAAAAAAGTAAATCTGGATAGTGTACTTCTCATCAACACACTCTCACCTTCAATGTGCCCTTTCTTCAAAGTTCACATTATACAGTCCTCACATGTCGAACAACCAGCTAAAATCTCCCAGGTCTACTTCACAAGTACTGTTAAGCACCATATTTAACCTTCTGTGTTAGTACAATTTGCCCACTGTTAGAACTCAATAACACACATCTGAGTTCCACTCCAATTCTCCACAACTAAACCTTGGAGATGAAGACCTATCTGTTACAGAAACATCTCTGAATACAGCCTTTCCATCACTCTTCCACTGAAAAGCAAAAATGAACTCTTTGTCTCAAGACTTCATCTCTTATCCTTGAGTGAGCTGCATTTGAAAGTATATTGGGGGGAAGCAGTGGGGCATGGAGGAAACACAATTCCAGAGCGTATCTCCAAATTCTGACCTAAAAGCAGCTGTCACCCTGACCTCAACAGAGCCTAAGCAATGACCAGCACCCTGGTCTCCTTCTCCTTTCCTCCCACAGAGTCAGCTTCAGCTGGAGACTCTGGAGATGAGCTCTGGTATGGGACTAGTAGAGGGTGAAGCTGAGAAGGAAAACGTGGCAGGCTGAGAAGCAATCTGATATTTTTCAAGGTATCTGAAATCAAAGGTATCTCTACAGACCTGAGGGAATTCTCTCTGATCTGTGGATCAATTAAAAGACAGAGAAACCCTTCCACAAAAACTTCCAGCAGCCTCACTGGATATTTTTAACATTGAAACTAAGTGGAAGGGAGATTTCTTAAGCAGCGAGACACCAGAGAACAGATGGACAGATGTGCAGGACACTAGAAGTGCGCTGGGAATTAGGGAGGAGGAGGCGATGAAAAGAGAAGCGTTCAAAGGCCCCTAGTGGTGAGGGGCGACCTCTCCAAAAGGGTAATGGGGGGGGGGAGGGGCGGCGGGGCGGGCGGTGGTGGAAAGACACCAAAACCGGAGCGCGGCGGGAAAGACGCAGCTCACCTACCGTGTCCACGCCTGCTCCATTTTCCAGACGCTGTCCTTACTCGCGGGGCGCTCCTCACCCGGGAGTGGAAGCAGCCTGGGAAAATGAGAAGCCTGGCCCTCGAATCTCCAGCGCAAAGAACCTTGTCTTCCCCAGCTCCCTCTTTCTGTGTCGGCGAAGAGAGAGCTCTGCTCCGTGCTTCTTTAGAAAACCCGATTTGACGTGGCCAAACCTCCAGCTAACCGTGCTAGGGCACAAGGGAGGGACTGTTCTCAGCAGGAAGCCGACAGGAGCCGAGTGGCGCCCAGAGCTGCTTGGGGAGCTGGGGCCAGGGGCAGCGCGGCGGTGCGCGCACACACTCCAGGCTGAGACACCACTGGCTGGCACGAGTTGCTCGACACCAGCTGAGCTGTCAACCGCGAGAGGAGGCGGGGCTCCCCGCAGCCAGCGTGCTGGGGCCGAGTCGGCCCCAGGTTACACGCCGCCGCCTGAGCACACCCTTCCCTCCCTGCCTGGATGATGCTGGCAGAGGAGCAGAGGGCTTAGAGGACTCCGCACCAAGCCCCCTGTCCCCGTCCTGAACCACCGAGGGGCTCTGGAAAAGGAGAGGAAGTCCTCTTGGTGCCTGCATCACCCCACCCACAGGTAACCCCCCAGCCAGAGCTGGAGTCTAGGAACGTTCCATTTTCCCAGAGATCTCATATGTCAATGTCACCATTAACGTGGGGACCAGGAACTTTCCTCGGGAGAGGACGCTTTCTTACAAAACCTTACAGCCTCATTAGCTGCCTCCATCTCAGACATCTTGATTTTATGGTATTTTATCTCCCTGGGTTTCAATTTCCCAAGCACAAAGGCTACTGGGCTTTGTTAGCTTCAAGAGGGCAGTGGGTCCCTGAACTTCCCGGAAAAGCTTCCAGACAGTGGCCGTTCATGCGTGCTTAGTCACTCAAACATGTCTGACTTTTTTCGACCCCATGGACTGCAGCCTGCCAGGCTCCTCTGTCCTTGGGATTCTCCAGGCAAGAATACTGGAGTGGGTTGCCATGCCCTCCTCCAGGGGATCTTCCCAATCCAGGGATCAAACCCAGGTATCCCGCATTGCAGACAGATTCCTTGCTGTCTGAGCCACCAGGGAAACCCAAGACAGTGGCCATCAGATCTCAAACCTTCCCTCTAACTGTTCTAAAGTCATGGGAAAAGGCTCTTTGGAGATCCCAATGCCTGAGACCCTGTATCATCTATTTAAGTAACAGACTTTGGACATATCAGACATGCTATAATTAAAGTGCTTACAGCCCTGAAGCTCCTTTTTAGCTCTAAAATAAAACCTTTTTATTAAGTGACATAATCACTGTGATTAGCATTACCACTGACCTTTTTTTAATTTGCAGAAAGCTTTATAGTGCCCACATGTGGCAAGGTTGGCTTAATTATATTCATTTCACAGATGATAAATTTGAGACCAAAGAGGCTCAAGGTCTCTGGTAAGGCTCTGATACAGGCTGTCTTCTATACGGTGTGGCCCCTGAGACATGTCCACTGAAGAAAAGACCAACAAGCCTTCTCTAGAACAAATTAATCCTCTCAGGTATCCTAAGAGTTTATCTTAGGAAGCATGAGTATTGGGGAGACTGAGTATTGGGGAGACTCTGGGGAGCCTGTGCTCTTGGGGAAACCATCACTCCTCCTCCCACCTCATCAGTTAATTCTCCTAATTATCAGTACAGACTAAGGGTTGGGTGGGCAGGGTAATATCTGAGAGTTCAGAAGAAATATCTGAAAGACCTGCCCACCAACCTCAACATAGCTTGTACCTAAGACCATGCTGCTCCTGAGCTTAGAATGTTTCCAGGAAATGTTTTAAGGTCCAGTTTGACCTGAGACAAGGCTCACCAGGTCACCTCTCTCAAAAAGAATCCCCTGCTGCTTCTGAAGGCAAAGAAGAAAGAAAGAAAATAAAGGCGGGCAGGGAGAACTAGAGTTCCATCTTCCATACCAAAGTTGGTGCTCTATTTAGTTTTGTCTCAAATCAAATTATGGGCTACTGAGTTTGGAGAGGAACTGTGTCTACAGCCAGACATGTGCTATATTCAAGAAATTATAGCATTAGCTAGATAAACTGGAGGTGTCACAGAAGCAAAGCTAGAAAATATGCCCAGTCATTTTAAATTTTTTATTTTTTTTTTAATTTATTTATTTTTCACTAAAGGATGGGCTTCCCCAGTGGCTCAGGTGGTAAAGAATCTTCCTGCAATGGGGGAGACCTGGGCTCAGTCCCTGGGTTGGGAAGATCCTCTGGAGGAGGGCAGTATTCTTGCCTGGAGAATCCCCATGGACAGAGGAGTCTGGCGGGCTACAGTCTATGGGGTCACAAAGAGTCGGACACAACTGAGTGACTAAACAATTAGAGGATAATTGCTTTACAATATTATGTTTATTTCTACCACATGTCAACATGAATCAGTCATAGGTATATATGCTCAGTACAAAGGTCATAACACACTCATTGTAAAAGAATTGAAAAATACAGAAAAGTATATAGAAATTAAATCACCTATAACATCAATGTCAAAGTTTAACTTCTTTCCAATCTTTAAAAATATGTCATCTAATGCAAATGTTGACTCTCTCCTACACATACAAGAGTATATTGTTGAAAAAAGAAATTTCTTTTTTTTAATTAAATTTACTGTTTAAAGAACTTTTTAGTTTTTTTTCATTCTATTTTTTCCTCTCACTTTATTTTTATTTTTAATTGAATGATAATTGCTTTACAATGTTGCATTGATTTCTGTCATACTACAACATGAATCAGCCGCAAGTACTGTCTTAAATTTTAAAAGAAAATATTCAACCATATATCCACTCCTCCAGCACAACTGTTTACATTTCTCCATATTTCCTATAATTATTATCCATATACTCAATATCACATAATCATTTGTATAGTTACAATTATGTACAGCTTAGCTATATTTATATCCCCCCTTTTTCATTTATTAGATATTTGTCCATATTGTTACAGAATATTCATATTTATTATTCTAATGATTATATAATATCAACATAACTATAGATTACTGCATAGTTATGTTATTTCTAGTATTAGACTCTTATTAACAATGCCTTAGTGAATTTTCCTACTTAATTATTTTATTCTTTTGAATTATTTCCCTAGTATAACTTTTTAAGGTAAATTAATTGTATAGTAAAAGGACCTTCTAATTTTATTATACTGCACAGTTTAAAGAGCACTTAGATTTATCATTTTAATTTTTTTCCTTATCCAATAGATAAGTAATAACTAGGGGCTTCCCTGATAGCTTGGCAAAGAATCCGCCTGCATTGCAGGAGATCCCGGTTCAATTCCTGGGACAGGAACATCTGCTAGAGAAGGCATAGGCTACCCACTCCAGTATTCTTGGGCTTCCCTTGTGGCTCAGCTGGTAAAGAATCCACTTGCAACGCAGGAGACCTGTGTTCAATCCCTGGGTTGGGAAGACTCCCCCGGAGAAGGGAAAAACTACCCACTTCAGTATTCTGGCCTGGAGAATTCCATGGACTGTATAGTCCATGGGGTCGCAAAGAGTTGGACTTGACTGAGTGACTTTCACTTTCAAGTAATAATAGTTATAAGAGCTTTTAGATACCTATCTATATTTATATAGTATATAACTAATATCACCTCATTTTACCTTATATTTCTTAGAATACTTAGTCAGTCAGTCAGTTCAGCCACTCAGTCGTGTCCAGCTCTTTGTGACCCCATGAATCACAGCACGCCAGGCCTCCCTGTCCATCACCAACTCCCGGAGTTCACTCAGACTCACGCCCATCGAGTCAGTGATGCCATCCAGCCATCTCATCCTTTGTCGTCCCCTTCTCCTCCTGCCCCCAATCCCTCCCAGCATCAGTCTTTTCTAGCAAGTTCCTATTTCATATGTTTACTTGCAAACCATTATCTGTAGCACCTAGTCATGAAATCCTGCTGTGTTGATCACTGTATTAGTCATCTTTCTGCTGAAACAATGCTACTTAACAAAAAGCTCCCAAATCTCAGCATTGTACAACAAACATCCAATTTCACTCAAGGATCTGTGGTTCAGGTATGGGTTGGTTGGGCATGGATTCAACTCTGCTCCATGTAGCTCTCATTCCAGGATGCCTACTGAAGAAGCAGTGGCTACCTAGGGAATATTCTTCTAATGGTAGCATACAGGAGTGTAAGAGAGTTGGCAGAGACCGTGATGTCTCTTAAAGTCTCTTCTCAGAACAAATACATTGTCCCTTCTGCCATATTTCATTCTCCAAGGTATTCACCCACAGAGTGCAGAAGGGGTGAGTATTCTGTAATAAGAACACAGTCTACCAGTTACTGTCAATTTCCACTGTTGTACTGATCTTTGGAGAACAATACTCATCAAGATGAAACTTTTATCAGCTGGGGTCTCTGAATGACTCTGATGTCCAGTGTTCCTGCTGGCCCAAACTGAACATGTGGAATGAGCAAGAAATACACTTTTGTTGTATTGTTACTGAGATTTTCAGATTGTCTTTTTAATCAATTTTATTTATTTATTTGGTTGCACCAGGTCTTAGTTGCAGCACGTGGGCTCCCTAGTGCTGCATGGGCTTCAGTAGTTGCTCCCCAGGATGTGGGATTTTAGTTCCCTGACCAAGAATGGAACCTGCATCCCCTGTATTGCAAGGAAGATTTTTAACCACCAGATCTCCAAGGACAGTCTAGGGGTTATTTATTACTGCAGAATAACATGGCCTATCCTGACAGAGCTTTTTTTAAGAATTTCATTTTATTTTTTAATTCATTATAAGATAGGTAGAGAGAAGACTATAGATTCCGTGGATTATTATGGTAGAAAGTCACACATCTTCCTCCCTGCATCTCTCTCTCATTTTTCTAGATTAGAACTCAATCTGGATAGATAATGTTGATAATTTAAACCAGTTATATTATTCTTTCCTGCGTGGACTGCTTCTGAACTGGTCAACTGATGGTGCTTCAAGAAATATTTGAATTGATGATATCAGGGACGAAAAATAGGAAAGTGTCTCTGTCTTCATGTGTGTGTGTACTCAGCTGTGTCCAACTCTTCGCAACCCCATGAACTGTAACCTACCAGTCTCCTCTGTCCATGGAATTTCTCAGGCAGGAATACTAGATTGGGTTGCCATTTCCTACTTCAGGGGATCTTCCAAACCCAGGGATCGAAACCAAGTCTCCTGTGGATTCTGCACTGCAGGTGGATTCTTTACCCACTGAGCCTGTCTTCATCATCGGTTCCAAATACTCCTATGGTACGTTTACTTTCCATTTATTTAGTTTTTCTATTTCCTTTCCCTTCCTTCTCCCTACCCTGATGGATTGCTTCATGAATTATAAGGCAATAAAATAACCATGTCTAATATATTTTTTGCCATTTTCTCTTCTAAAAGTATAATATGTACTGACTCCTTTCATCTTCACAATAATGTAATGAGGTAAGCTCTAGTTATTTGTTTTGTAAGTAACTAATGTAGGACACAGGTAGGTAAATATTGTCTCAGTATATAAAGCTAAGATTTGAAGCCAGTTTAGCTCTGAAGCATCACACTTAGCCACTCACCATGTGCACTGTTTCCCTAATTTTGACCCGTAACGTTCACTGAGACTTAGATAGGAGGACAATACGTCTGCCACACCTGTCACTTCNTGGCCCAGAGAGACGGTATGGGGAGGGAGGGGGGAGGGGGGTTCAGGATAGGGAACACGTGTACACCCATGGTGGATTCATGTTGATATATGGCAAAACCAATACAATATTGTAAAGTAATTAGCCTCCAATTAAAATAAATAAATTTATATTAAAAAATAAAATAAACTCAAAGCAAAAAGACAGGTGAAAGCTAATAATAAAGATAAGAATGAAAATAAGTGAAATTAAAAGTAATAGAGAAGATCAATTTTTAAAAATCCATAATGAATAAGATGTCAAAATGTGAACTAAAGACAGGATCTACTCCCGCATTTGCATGATCCTGGGAGTGAGTGCTTTACCTGCTTCCCTGTGGCTCATCCCAGATGGTGCGACAAGAGCTGAACTTATACTCTCTAGTGCTGTGTTCTACTGACCCTGTTGGCAGTATCTCTCTGTGCATTAATGAACTGCCAGCCATCAGGTGGGACCTCTAAGACACCACAAGGCAAAAGCGACTATATGAGCCAAGGCCAGCTCTTGCAACCACCTTGCCAAATAGTTTCAAGGCTCAGCGGAATGTTTCTAGGTTTTATAGGGCATCAGGGAAATGGTAGAACAGATGAGAAAGGGAGATGTTGGAGGAGGGGGGAAAAAAGAACAGTTTACCTCATGAGTTGCTGCTAATGTAACCAGAATGGAATTTTCAAGAACCTATGCTTTTAGAAAACCTTGAGCCCCAGGTCTCAGTTTGAGGTACCTGCCCACTCAGCTCAGAAGCCAAACCTGCCTCACCTTTAGTCTTCCTGTCACATGAAGTGCTGTTGGCTCCGGAAATCAAAGTAGCCATGTGACATCCTCATAAAGGCTACAGTGAATTCCAGCTGCTTAGGACACTTCACCAAACTCTGGAAGATACTGAAGGACAGGGAAGACCGGCGTTCCGCAATCCATTCAATTACAAAGACTCGGACACAACTTAGTGATTCAACAACTCCTTTGGCAAGAGCTGCTCACCCATGAGTACCAGACCTGATGGAGGGACAGTGCAAACAACCTATAAGTGCCCCCTGCTGGCCAAACCTATCTTACAGAACCAGCCTCACAATGAATCCCTTGTGGGCCATTAGCTGGGACATAAAGAGGTCCAGGTATTCACAGTCACCAACATCCCCCTGTGTGTGATCCTACACCTGACCTGCTTCAGAATTCATGTTTCCTTCTAGGCCTTCTGTTGGCACCAGGCATGTGTATGTCCTTCATACAGCTTGCCTAGCTCTGAAACTTAGCCTGGAGAAGTGAACTGTTTGTCAGGTTCTCAATAGTCCCTTCACCTAGGGCCAGACTGGTTTTCTTTTAGGGAAGGCAGAGACAGAGCCAGTCACTGCCAGCAATATCTTCCAGGGGTGCTGGGAGAGCTGACTGTGTGAGCCAAGTCTGAGGTTTTCCTTGCTCTGAGGATACAGTCAAAAATCTTTAACACGACATACATAGCTAGGCATAGTCTTCAGCCTCAACTCTAGCTACACTTCTTGATTTTTTTGTGCTTCATTTTTAACAGTCTCATTCCAGAAAGAAGGAACGGAAGGTATAAGCCCTGTTGTTCCTCTAATTTCCAGGAGTTCAGGTAACAGATGCAGATTGTGGTTAGGCAATCTCCAAGAGGGCCCCCAATAATACTTGGTAATCACACTCTCGGTATTAGAAAGAGATTTCTTATAAATGTTTGGCTCACATTATTACAGAGGCTGAGAAATTGCAGGATCTGCTGTCTGGAAGCTGGAAACCCAAGAAATCTGATGGCGGTGTTCTGAGAGCTAGCGGGCCCACTGTGTAAGTCCTAGTCTTCGGGACTCCGCTTGGTAGTCAGGCAGAGAGAGAGAGAGAGAGAGAGAGAGAGAAAATTCTCCCTTCCTCCATCTTTTTGCTCTGTTTAGGTCCTCAGTGGATGGGATGGTGCCCACCCACATTGTGGGGGAGGCAATCTGCTTTACTCAGTCTACTGATTTCAAATACCGATTATTCCAAAAACACCCTCACAGACTCACCCAGAAATAATGTTTAGCCCAACATCTGGGCACCTTGTGATGCAGTCAAGTTGACACATAAAATTAACCATCACAGATCCTAAGTTTTGGAGTGGTTTTCTATGCATCAATACGTAACTGATACACATAGTCCTGAACCTTCCCTCAATACTAGGTCATGCTGCAGAGTCAGAGATCCAGCCTTTTCATTCACAAAGAAGCTATTATTGTTCTTACAGTAAGGAAGGACAAAGTATTCAGAGCCCTTATTTATGGCTATACAACTGACAAGGAGATTTATGGTGAAAATGAAGGAAATGATAAGCAGTTCTTTTATAGGATCATACATTTTGTGTGTTCTATAGAAAACACGTCTAAGCAGACTCTTTTTCTTTTAGAAAATATGTGAAATTCATGGCAACTCTTTATTCAATATTTAGTTAGTGATTTCAAAGTCAAGATTTACACAGCAATGAGGCAAAAAAGGTGTGGACTGGAATATTACGGAGACTAAAAGGATGCCAAAATATGGTACTGCTTCTGTTTGTACACTGAGGTCACTTGTTCACGTTAGCATTTCTGTTATTGGCTCTCCTTTCTCTGAGCAAATGTTGTATGATTGAATGTGGGTGTGCACAAGCACATACACAGTGGACAAAAGCCCCCAATTATGTCAACACATGTGCCCCCTGCTCTGGGCAGTGAGCCCAGTTTGCTCTAAGTCTTTGTTTGCACAGTGTCCCAGATTCTCTTTTGAAATGTGCAATTCACTCAATTTTATTAACCTGAATATGAAGCTATCTGATGCTTTTTGATAGACTCTCGCTCATGTCTAGGTATACCCTTTTGTTGTAAACAGGTCATTCATTTCTCTGTGTTGACCTGCAGGCATTTTGCCATTTGAACTGAAAGCAAATCCTTGCGAGGTCAGATTTTAATAATGCAGGTTATTATTTTAAAACAGATGACACTTCACACTTGCCATTAATTTGGAGATGGAACCATGTTTGTCTAAGCTCTACCAAAGGCTCTCTGTTGCTTTTGTTTGCTTTGATTTTTCTTTTTAAGGAAAAGCAGATGAAGGATCATTAAAAGGAAGGAGATTTTAAAGCATACAAGATGAAAAAATTTAGCACCTGCCAATTGAGCACCACTACTACCATTTTATAACTGTGTGATCTTGGCAAAATATTTAACCTTTCCAAAAAAGAACAGGGATAATAATAGCATCTTTCTCATAGAACTGTAGTGAGGATTAAATGAGATTATACTTATACATTGCTTAAGATATGTATAATGCTGGTATGTAGCCGGTACTCAACAAATATTATTAATGACAAAATTATTCATGTAGTAATGATAGCAATGATAATGCTGCTGCCATAGGCGTCAGTGGTCAAACATCTAAGTCACAGAACTCTCTTTGGAACCCATTTGAGATCCAGTACAAACCCTATACTTACGAGGTTGCTCAGGCAAACAAGACTGAGAGAGCAAGTAACTAGAAGAGGTTGCAGTATCCTGAGGCAACCATTTCCCTGCCTGCTACACCTTTCCACCAAGAACTGGTTAACATACGCAACCCCCTGGGAAGGGATTTTTTAATATTATACAAGGTCTTTTTTTCTTCATTTTCTGGGCTCCAAAATCACTGTGGATGGTGACTGAAGCCATGAAATTAAAAGACACTTGCTTCTTGGAAGAAAAGCTATGACCAACTTAGACAACATATTAAAAAAGCAGAGACATTACTTTGCTGACAAAGGTCTGTCTAGTCAAAACTATGGTTTTCCCAGTAGTCATGTATGGATGTGAGAGCTGACTTTAAAGAAAGCTGAGCACCGAAGAATTGATGCTTTTGAACTGTGGTGTTGGAGAAGACGTTTGAGAGTCCCTTGGACTGCAAGGAGATCAAGCCAGTCAACCCTAATGGAAATCAATCCTGAATGTTTATGAAGCATCAGGAAGGACTGATGCTGAAGCTGAAGCTGCAATACTCTGGCCACCTGCTGCAAAGAGCTGACTCATTAGAAAAGACCCTGATGGTGGGAAAGACTGAAGACAGGAGGAGAAAGGGACAACAGAGGATGAGATAGTTGGATGGCATAACCAACTCAATGGACACGAGTTTGAGCAAGCTCCAGGAGATGGTGATGGATGGGGGAGCCTTGCATGTTGCGGTCCATGGAGTAGCAAAGAGTTGGACACGACTGAGCAATTGAACAACAACAAACAGTCTTCTCCATGGGCATGACCACCATCCTTTTGTCCCCTCACCACCCTCATGCTGATGGGGGATAAAAGTTCAACTGAGGTTAAGCAAAAACCTCAAGCAGAGGTTTCAAATACAGCTTAATACAGAGACTCCAATAAGGGACTTCCCTCCCCTCCTCTCAATTGTTTTCTGTGTTAGCTTTCTTCTGTGTCTGAAAAGTTTAGCAAGTTGTCTTCCAGCAGCCCCAGACCTACATTCTCCTTCGAGTTTCATCATGAGAAAGGAAGAACCCTGTCTGGATTAACTTGAGTCAATGCCCGTCCCCAAACTAATTCCTGAGACTATGGAGAATAAATTACTCTTTTTTAAAAGCTGACATTAAAAATTTTTTTCTGTTTAAAGACTTAATTTTTAGAGCAATTTTAGATTTAAATTACTCGTTTTTGAAAGGCATGTAATACCTCACTTCTAAACTTCATCGTTTTCATCCAGTATACAAATCCTGTTGGCTCTACTCCAAAACATATTCTGAATCTGTTCACTTCTTATCAGCTCCACTGCTGCTGCCATGATTTAAATCACCATTTTCTTATATCTGTACCATTTACTAGAATAGTTTTCAGAGCTCCCTTCCTGCTTCTACTGTTAGAACCACTCTTTCACTCCTAAAGTCTGTATTACAGTAGCAGAGTGATATTTTAAAACATTTTCCAGATCATATAATGCTCCTGCTTCCTCGTTTCCCAATGTCCTTAGAATAAAATCAACTTCTTATTATGGCCTACAAGGTCTCACGTACCTAACCCAGCCCACTTCGTCTCCCTTATCTTCTTGCCATTCTCCTTTTTGTTTAACATGTTCCAGCTGCCCTGGTCTCCTTTGTGTTGCTCAAGCATAACAAGCTTATTTCTACCTTACGAGTTTTACAATTGCAGTTCTCCCACTGTCTGCCTCTTGGAGCTCCTCTGGTGGCTCAGTGGTAAAGAATCTACCGGTCAAGTTCGATCCCTGGATTGACGAGATCCTCTAGAGGAAGAAATGGCGATTACTGTGTTCTGGCCTGGAAAAATCTCAGGGACAGAGGGGCCTAGNAAGCATAACAAGCTTATTTCTACCTTACGAGTTTTACAATTGCAGTTCTCCCACTGTCTGCCTCTTGGAGCTCCTCTGGTGGCTCAGTGGTAAAGAATCTACCGGTCAAGTTCGATCCCTGGATTGACGAGATCCTCTAGAGGAAGAAATGGCGATTACTGTGTTCTGGCCTGGAAAAATCTCAGGGACAGAGGGGCCTAGTGGGTTACAGTCCAGGGATCACAAAGAGTTGGACACAACTTAGTAACTAAACAACAACATCTGCCTCAGATCTTTTCTACAATGGCTTAATTTTATTTTTATTTTAAGTCTTATTATTATGAGAAATCACTTTATTTGTATGTTTATTTACTTGTTTACTGTCTATCTCCTCACCAGTCCTGATACAGCTTCATTAAACTTAAGCTTGTGAGGGTAGAGCCTTTATCAGATAATCTTATTCTTCATTCTATTCTAGCATCTAGAATTATGCCTGACATTGAATATATAATTTTTTAAAAGATGAATGAACTAAATTTGGCCAAATTTAGTTTCTAAAAAGACAATACTAAAAGGGGAGACCTAGAGAATCAGCAGAACAGTTGAAACTAAAAAAAAAAAAAAAAAAAAAAGTTTCAGAAGGGACAGAAGTAGGGGAAGCAGTAAGAACCCAAGTAGCAAGAAGTAAACAATTGGTCCCAACCGTTTTTTCCTCTCTTGTCTTGCTCCAAGAAGACACGATGTTAATGTAGAGAGTTAGGTTGTACCACTATGGGTCTCATTACCCTCATCTGTCTAGAAGAGGGCAGAATGTTCCATCAAAACTTTAATAAGGCAATAGCAAAGAAGAGATAATTCTCCAAAGGAAATGTAGGGTTACTGTCCAAATAAAGGAGGAGTGAATAAATGTCTCCCCATCGAAAAATAAAAAAAAGCCCCCCCCAAAAAAAGAAAGAAAAAGAGAAACAAATGTCTGCAATACTCCCTGATGTGATATCTTGTCACCTAGGAGATATCAGCTTTACTCTCATGTAAACTGATGTATGCTTAAGAAATGCAAACAGATTTTTTAATATTAACCTAAATCAGATAAAAGCAGAAAGATACATCTGTTTGAACATCTGTTCAAAATCACACAACACATTGAAAAGATATACTCTTAAATGTTTTCTCTTTTATGCTTCAGAAAAATACAGTGGTTGGGGACAGTTCTGTAAGGCATCTCCTTCTGGATGTCCCACATGAAAGCAATTCATTTCCCTGATACCTACTTTTCATACCATATTATCCCTCAGTACATGACATTAGGAATCATTCCGTAGTTGACCTAGAAATTTAAGAGTAATTCTTGTTTCCTTTCCCTTCTTCATTTCCCATACTTCATTGATTAACAAGTGCCATTAATCCTACCTCAGAAATTCTCAAATTTATCCCTTCTTCACTGTTCGTACTATCACTAGGTTCAGATCTCATAACCTCAGACCCTAAACCATTCATAACAGCTTCCTTTATCTGTTATCCCATCTTTTCTGTCAACCCACTTCACCTCACCTCCCATACAGCTGTCACACTTATGGTTCTAAAACAAAGATCTACACACATCAATGTCCTGCTTTAAAACATTCCATAGCTCCATGCTGCTTAGCAAAAACAAAAACCCAGCCACCTTTTGTCTTGGTTGGAATGACAGAACACAATTTATTTTTCATTTGTTTAAGTCAGTGGTTCTCTAAACTTGCTGTACATGAGTGCTTTTGTGCATGAAGTTAGGACCTCAGTCCGAAAGAGTCTGATTTAATTGGTCTAGAGTGGAGCCTGTACCACAATTTTTTTTTTAAACCTCCCTAGGTAATTCAAATATGTAGCCAGGGCTGAAAAATGCAATTTAAAATATAACTAGAAAGACAATTTTACTTCCAAACAGCATGAAATAACAGTGCACATATTTATTACCACACAACTCTGATGGGAATAACTGAAAACCTGGACAAAATATATGAAAGAAAGATTTTCAGACGCTGGATATTAGGCAACACAGATAGTGATCCCAGAGAATAGATAAACCAAATAAGTGAAGCATACAATTGCCCTAGTTTACTTCTTAGAGAAAGTTTATAGTTGGTGATAAGAGAGGGAATCAAGGCAGAGCCTAGTCATCTCCCTGCTGCTGCTGCTGCTAAGTCGCTTCAGTCGTGTCCAACAGCAGCCCACGAGGCTCTCCCGTCCCTGGGGTTCTCCAGGCAAGAACACTGGAGTGGGCTGTCATTTCCTTCTCCAGTGCGTGAAAGTGAGAAGTGACAACGCTCATTCATGTCCGATTCTTAGCAACCCCAAGGACTGCAGCCCACCACGCTCCTCCGTCCATGGGATTTTCCAGGCAAGAGGACTGGAGTGGGGTGCCACTGCCTTAAGTTGAAGTAAAACTAGGAATTTGGGAAGGCCAACATAGCAAACGTGGAATAGCCAAAATGGACAAATGTGGAACAACCCAGATGTCCATCAGCAAATCAATGGATAAACAGAATATGATACATACATATAATGGTATATTATTCAGCCTTAAAAATGAACAGAATTCTGACACATGCTGCTACCACACAGATGAAACTTGAAGACATTATGCTAATAATTTTCCTTAGAAGTTCATCAAACATTTAAGGAAACATTAAGGAAGAAATAATGCCAATTCTACACAAACTCTCTCCCACAAATTGAAGAAGAGGGACTACTTCCCAACTCATTTTATGAGGAAAAAATTATCCTTATACAAAATCCAGACAACGTGAAGAATACAAACCAACATCCCTCCTGAATATAGAAGCAAAAATCCTTAACAAAATTTTAGCAGCTCTAATCCAACAATATAGAAAGGATAATATATCATGACTAAGTGGCATTTATTCCAGGATCTCAATATTAACTTTAACATTCTTAAAAGAATCAATGTAATTTATCATATTAATCAAAAAGAAAAAAGAAAAATTACATAGCCTCTCATTCAGATGTAAAATCAAACATCCATTCCTCGTGAAAACTCTCAGAAAATTATGAATGGAAGGAGACTTCCTCAATCTGATGAAAAGTACCTATGAAAAACTTATAGGTGACATTATACTTAATGGTAAAAGAATGAATGCCATCTTCTTAAGATCAGGAACAAGGCAAAGTATGTTTGCTTTTACTATTTCAGTTCAACTTTGTGCTAGAGGTGTTAGCTAGTGCAATAAAGCAAAATAAATAAACATATAAAAGACATAGAGATTGGAAAGAAAGAAATAAAACTCTCTCTCTCTCTCCCTCCCTTCCTCTTTCTCTCTTTGTGTGGATGATGTAATTCTTATGTATAAAATTCTACAGAATCTACAAAAAAAAAAAATCTGCTATAAGTAAACAGGAATTTAGCAAAGCTACAGGATTTAAGGTCAGCGTACAAAAATCAATACAGGGCTTCCCGATGGCTCAGTGGTAAGAATCTGCCTCTGCCTGCCAATGTAGGAGACACGGGTTTGATCCCTGGTCCAGGAAGATTCCACATGCCATGAAGCAACTAAGCCCATGAGCCACAACAATCGAGCCGGTACTCTAGAGCCCAGGAGCGGCAACCACTGAGCCCACGTGCCACAGCTACCGAAGCCCAAGAGCCCTAGAGCCTGTGCTCTGCAACAAGAGAAGCCAAGTCAGTGAGACGCCGATGGACCGCAACTAGAGAGCAGCCACTGCTCACCACAGCTAGAGAAAGAGCCCACGCAGCAGCGAAGACTCAGCACGGGCAAAAATGAATACATAAATAAAAGTATTAAAAGTAAATAAAAATCAATATAAACTAGTAAAAACAATCATAAATAGAAATTTTAAAGACATTATCATTTATAAAAGAATTACAAATATGAACAATTTAAGGATAAATGTCTCATAAGATGTGTAAATTCTATATATTAAAAACATAAAACACGGCTGAGAGAAATTAAAGAAGAACTTAATGAGGATTTCACAGCCTCACTAATTATTGATGTTTTAGGCCATATAGTTCTTTACTGTTAGAACTGTTCCGTGCAGTGTAGGATGTTAACCAGTATTCCTGACTTCTATTTACTAAATGCCAGAATCACCTTTGCTGCAATTAGGATAATCAAAAATGTGTCCAGATGCTATCAAATGTCCTTTATGGGGCATAACTGTCCCTGTTTGAAAACCACTGACCTAAATAAATGAATAGATATACCATGTTATGGATCAGAAGACTCAATATTGTTAAAAATATCAATTCTCCCCAAATTAATATATAAACTTCAGTACAATCCCATTCAAATTCCCAGCAGACTTTTTATCTATATTGACAATTGGAATCTAAAATGTATATGGGAATGCAAAGAACCTAGAACAGTCAAATAATTTTGAATAAGAAGAATGAAATTGGAGAATTTGCACTATGTTATTTCAAGACTTACAAAACTATAATAATCAAGATATTAATAGTAGAGTACTGGCCCAAAGATAGACAAAAAGATCAATGGAATAGAATAGAAAAATCAGATACAGAGTCACATATACATGGAAAAAGTGGAAACAGTGACAGACTATTTTCTTGGGCTTCAAAATCACTGCGGACAATGACTATGGCCATGAAATTAAAAGACACTTTCTTCTTGGAAATAAAGCTATGATAAACCTAGACAGCGTATTGAAAAGCAGAGACATCACTTTGCCAACAAAAGTCCATCTAGTCAAAATTGTGTTTTTTTCCAGTAGTCATGTACAGGTGTAAGAGTTGGGCCATAAATAAGGTTGAGCACTGAAGAATTGATGCTTTTGAACTGTGGTGCTAAAGAAGACTTTTGAGAGTCCCTTGAACAGCAAGATCAAACCAGTCAATCCTAAGGGAAACCAACCCTGAGTATTCATTGGAAGGACTGATGCTGAAGCTGAAGCTCCAATACTTTGGCCACCTGATGCAAAGAGCTGACTCACTGGAAAAGACCCTGATGCTGGGAAAGATTGAGGGCAGGAGGAGAAGGGGTAACAGAGGATAAGATGGTTGGATGCCATCACTGACTCAATGGACATGAATTTGAGCAAACTCCAGGAGATGGTGAAGGACAGGGAAGCCTGGTTTGCTACAGTTCATGGGGTCGCAGAGTCGGACAGGACTTAATAACTGAACAACAAATACATGGTCAATTGATTTCAGTAAAAGTATCAAGGNTAAGATGGTTGGATGCCATCACTGACTCAATGGACATGAATTTGAGCAAACTCCAGGAGATGGTGAAGGACAGGGAAGCCTGGTTTGCTACAGTTCATGGGGTCGCAGAGTCGGACAGGACTTAATAACTGAACAACAAATACATGGTCAATTGATTTCAGTAAAAGTATCAAGGCAATTTAAGGGAGAAAGCATAGATTTTTTAACAAACAGTGCTGAAAGAACACTATATGCAAAACACGAAGCTTGATCAAAACCTTTGTGCTATGTACAAAAGTTAACTCAAAATGGATCACAGACCTAAATGTAAAACANTGGCAAAATGAGTACAGTATTGTAAAGCAAAACAAACTAAAAAATAAAAATTTAAAAAAAAAAAAAAGACACTTTCTTCTTGGAAGTAAAGCTATGACAAACCTAGACAGCTTATTGAAAAGCAGAGACATCACTTTGCCAACAAAGGTCCATCTAGTCAAAATTGTGTTTTTTTCCAGTAGTCACGTACAGGTGTAAGAGTTGGACCATAAATAAGGTTGAGCATTGAAGAACTGATGCTTTTGAACTGTGGTGCTGAAGAAGAAGACTCTTGAGAGTCCCTTGAACAGCAAGGAGATCAAACCAGTCAATCCTAAGGGAAACCAACCCTGAGTATTCATTGGAAGGACTGATGCTGAAGCTGAAGCTCCAATACTTTGGCCACCTGATGCAAAGAGCTGACTCACTGGAAAAGACCCTGATGCTGGGAAAGATTGAGGGCAGGAGGAGAAGGGGTAACAGAGGATGAGATGGTTGGATGCCATCACTGACTCAATGGACATGAATTTGAGCAAACTCCAGGAGATGAAGGACAGGGAAGCCTGGTGTGCTACAGTTCATGGGGTCACAGAGTCGGACAGGACTTAATGACTGAACAACAAATACATGGTCAATTGATTTCAGTAAAAGTATCAAGGCAATTTAATGGAGAAAGCATAGATTTTTTAACAGTGCTGAAAGAACACTATATGCAAAACATGAACCTTGATCAAAACCTTTGTGCTATGTACAAAAGTTAACTCAAAATGGATCACAGACCTAAATGTAAAACATAAAACTATGCAACTTCTAGAAGAAAACATAGGAGAATATTTTGTGACACTGGGTTAAGTAATGGTTTCTTAGGCATATTAATAACATTAAAAGCAAAATCTTTAAAGAAAAATGTGACAGTCTGGACTTACTTTAGCAAAATTTTTAAAACTTCTGGCCTTCAAAAGACACTGTTACTAAAATGAAAAGATGAACTGTATATGGGGAGAAAATATTCACAATGTACATATATAATAAAACTTGTATTTAGAATAGAGAACTCAAATTTTACAATAAAAAGCAAACAACTCCATTAAAATGGGCAAAAAATTTCAACAAATACTTCATAAAAATGTACAGAAAATAATAAAGCACATGAAAAGATGTTCAACATTGGTAGTCAATGGGAAATGCAGATGTAAGGTACTATTTCACACTTACTAGAACGGCCATAATAAATAAGACAGTAATAAATGTTGGCAAGGATGTGGAGAAACAGGGACCTTCCTACATCTCTACTGGGAATGTAAAAGGTAAAATACCTTTGACACAGAATTTTGCAATTTCTTAAAAAGTTAAACATCTACCTACTGTTCTACTCCTAGAAATTCATCCAAAAGAAATGTAAGCATATGCACACACGAAAACTAGTACACAGATGTTCATAGCAGCTTCATTCGTAACAGCCACTTTACAGGAAACAACCCCACAGTTAGTGAATCAATAAACTGTGGCATAGCCATACAATGAAATACTTCTCAGCAATGAAAGGAAATGAATGATTAATACCTACAACAGCATGGCTTAATCTTAAAATAACTGTGAGTTAAGTAATAAGTGTGTGAAAGAAGCCAGGCAAAAACAAAGAATACACACTATATGATCCCACTTATATAAAATTCTAGAAAATGCAAACTATCATGTAGAGACAAAAGGATCAGTGGTTTCCTGTGTGTTAGTGGGGCAGAAGGCAACAAAGGCAGGGATTCTAAGAGGGCAGAAGAAAACTTTTTAGGATGATGGACATGCAATGCTTTCATAAATATATACATACATATATATTTGACAAATATATACCTACATAAATATATGTAAACTTTTCAAATTGTACATTTTAAATTTGCCCAGTTTATTCTATGTCAATTATATCTCATTAAAGCAGTAAAAAAAAGAGAGAGAGAGATGGATAAAGAGACAGAATGGCTGACATTTGATGTTAGAAATGCACTGATCCTTCTCTGACATCATCTCTCACCCTTAACTCTGACAGTTGTCTGCTGGTTCCAGGCTATCCACCTAGAATGTGCAACCTGCTAGGCTTCAAAAGTGCACGTTACAGAATATTAAGCATAGTTCCTTCTCTGTACAGCAGAAATTAACACAAGATTGTAAATCAACTACACTTCAATAAAATTTTTTTAAAGGGAGCAAAAACAAGTACACATTGAAGCGCATTACCATCACCTGGCAATTCACTTAATTCTTCTTTTTAAAATAGTTGTGTACTTGCAAGAGGGTCACCTCTGAATTAAATCATCATAGAAAAGTTCTAGCACAGCATGGGTCTCACCTGAATAAGGCCTTTTTCCCAAGGCCATACATTCGCTTATATCCCTCTGCTAAAATTTACTTCCCACCCAACTCTGGCTTCCTTATCTTGCTAGGCTAGAAAAAGTTCACCTCTTACGTGTGTGTGCACGAAGCCCTCTCTAATTCTCTGCCTCTTAGCACTGTATCCAGTTGCCATTAACAACATGATTCATATTACCAGCTTATGGGGCTTTAGCAATGTCTCCCAACCCCATTTTCCTATCCCCGTGATGACTTTTACCTAAGCAAAGTCACCTTGCCATTTGGAGCTTAAACTTGACAGTGAAGACAAGCTGGTTCAGAGCAGAAATGTGCAGACACTTGAAACAGACATGAAGAATCCCAAACCNTGATTCATATTACCAGCTTATGGGGCTTTAGCAATGTCTCCCAACCCCATTTTCCTATCCCCGTGATGACTTTTACCTAAGCAAAGTCACCTTGCCATTTGGAGCTTAAACTTGACAGTGAAGACAAGCTGGTTCAGAGCAGAAATGTGCAGACACTTGAAACAGACATGAAGAATCCCAAACCAAACACTATCACCTGAAAATATTAGCATATCAGAGAAAAAAAGAAGGTCCACGTGAGAAGAAAGGTTGATCCTTAATGACACTCACCATCCAGTGGAAGAAAGAACCCATTTATATCCTCTGATGCTCTGATCGAAGCTATTTTTCCTTAATTTAGAATTCACTGATTAATTCTCCTGATTCTAAATTTGGGTTTCCCAGGTGGCTCAGTGGTAAAGAATCCAGCTGCCAATGCAGGAGAAACAGGAGACACAGGTTTGATTTCTGGGCCAGGAGGATCGCTTGGAGCAGGAAATGGCAACCCACTCCAATATTCTTGCCTAAAAAGTCCCATGGAGAGAGGAGCCTGGAGGGGCTATAGTCCATAGGGTTGCAAAGAGTCAGACACAACTGAGCACACACACACAACAGCAATTCTATATCTAAGTTTCACAAACAACCTTTTAACTACAATTTGGCTTCCAAATGTGGCAAGTATGCCAAGAGAACTCAGTGACATTAAAAAGTGTATCTAGTTCCCTAAGATGACTCCTCATTGTAAATTAGTAATTTGCCATCCTGGCTTCATATAGTAGCCATGTGAATTTAATAATCAGTCTGAGAAACAGACTCAACAACTAAAGCACAGTTTGCACAATAATGTCACCTTGCATGATCTGTTGGGACAGAGTCAGCTTTCCTTCGAGAGATCTTTGCATTTATTTATTTATTTTTCCATAGTCCATCTTGCTATTATAACACTTATTCCACAGTGTAGTTACATAGGTAAGCAGAGTTTAGAACAATAGGTTCTCGACTACCTGAGGGTAGTTTGCATCCAATTTTGTACTGACCTCCGCCATCATTGCTTGATTTAAAAACACTGAATTAAAATGAGCTGCTTTCATATATACAATGGACTATTACTCAGCCATAAAAAGGAGTGCATTTGAGTTAGTTCTAAAGAGGGGGCTGAACCTAGAGCCTATTACACAGGGTGAAGTAAGTCAAAAAGAGAAAAACAGTTATTGTATACTCGGAAAAGGCAGTGGCACCCCACTCCAGTATTCTTGCCTGGAGTATCCCAGGGAGGGAGGAGCCTGGTAGGCTGCAGTCCATGGGGTCGCTAAGAGTCGGACACGACTGAGTGACTTCACTTTCACTTTTCACTTTCATGCACTGGAGAAGGAAATGGCAACCCACTCCAGTGGTCTTGCCTGGAGAATCCCAGGGAAAGGGGAGCCTGGTGGGCTGCCATCTGAGGGGTCGCACAAGGTTGGACACGACTGAAGTGACTTAGCAGCAGCAGCAGCAGTGCTTATATATGGAATCTAGAAAGAGAGTACTGATTAACCTATTTGTAGGGCAGCAATGGAGACGCAGGCATAGAGAACAGACTTGCGGTCACAGTGAGGGAAGGAGAGTGTCGGATGAATTGAGACAGTACACTGAAACATATACATTACCATATGTAAAATTAGATAGCCAGTGGAAATTTGCTGTATGGCAGAGCTCAAATCACTTGCTCTGTGACAGCCTAGAGGAGTGAAATGAGGCGGGGGTGGGAGGGAGTTCAAGAGGGAGGGAACATACATATATCTATGGCTGATTCATGCTGATGTATGGCAAAACCCAACAAAATATTGTAAAGCAATTATCCTCCAATTAAAAATAAATTTAAATATAAAAAAATGAGC
>SJYA01000524.1:687555-739107 GCA_006410615.1 Neotragus moschatus | reverse complement strand
TGAAATGAGGCGGGGGTGGGAGGGAGTTCAAGAGGGAGGGAACATACATATATCTATGGCTGATTCATGCTGATGTATGGCAAAACCCAACAAAATATTGTAAAGCAATTATCCTCCAATTAAAAATAAATTTAAATATAAAAAAATGAGCTGCTTTCCTACATTTTTAGTTGATCAGGAGCTAGAAAACTAGATACCAAAGATACTTTCTCCTAAGTGCAAGCCTCTAATACTCATAAACTTCTAGTACTAGAGGTAAGATAGGAATGTTTTAAAAAGTATGTTGCACATTCCTGGAGATCTGATTTTTAAATGAGGTCACAGGAGCATCAACCTCAGTGAAGTTTCTGACTTCAGGGCATTCCTGAAATGTTTAAAAACATTTCAAGGCTCATCATCACATCAACTAAGATGAATATAGAGATCTGTCAGATGAATAGTTATTAAGGGAATAACAAAAGCATATCCATCTATTTTAACAATTAAGCCACAATTTAGAGAACCTAATTCTAACCCAACAAATATTTTTGCTACCAAAGACAAAAAAATCACATAGTCATGACTCATTTAAAATTTTGCAATGACAATGCTTCTTTTGATGAAAAGTGTTCACCCTAGCATATATAAAATAGTAAAGAAGAATTTAAAATTTAAATATATTCAGACTAATTTTTTGTTTCAGGCTTTAAACAAGTTTCCAAAGTATTGTTGAAAAATATTCAACACACCATTGATAGAACATGTTAAAAAGTAATTGTGTTTGGGCCAAAATTCCACTTTATAAAAAATCAAATAATGACTACTTCTTGCCTCTTTCCTTCTTTCAAGGCAGTAATTTATCCTGGATTTCTTCATAATTGTGATTCCTTTAAGTGCTGTTAACTGAATAGCTTGACTCAGTTTTCTCAAATAAACAATGAACAGTGTGATGAATAAACACAATTAAGTGTCTGAATAAATTGTTTTCTCATTCACATAGTCTTGAACACAAAATACAGATTCTATTAATATGCAGATCTGTAATTAATACTCAAAAGACCCAAATTCTGATTTTATGCATAGGAAACAGGCCTACAGAAATGAATTTTTTTCAGATCCCCTGTTAGTTAATGGCAGCCTCCATGCTGAAATCAATATTGCCCTGTAGTTTGATTTATGAGTACTAGCTTCCCATTAAAGGATAAGCTAAAGACGCTCCAACAGGGAGAGATTTATTTCAAGAAGTCAGCAGCACAATCTGTCTCTTGTCAAAAAAAAAAAAAAAAATTATATGGCAGATTTTCATTCTGCTGCTGCTAAGAACATTTGGGCCTAATGGGTGGGGTCTTCGAAGCCAGACCAACGAAAGTGACTGGGTTTAGGTGGGGCTCGTCCTGTTAGGCATCATCCAGCCAGTCAACAGGCAGGGCCCCAGCTTTTCAGGAAAAGAGAGCCTAGGAAGAAGGAACCATCACTACCCCACCCTGCTGCCTGTTATCTAAGATGGGGCGGGGAGGAGGAGGGGGCAGGAATAAGATAAGGCAGTGCCTTCAACTGTACCCCCACATGCATTTCCTGGTCCTTTATCTTCTTTTAGCATCCCTAGTGCTTTGAACCTAGCACGGCCTTCTGAATCCTGTGTTCATCTCTTGTTTGACTTGACCCAGCAGGCACGGCCTTCAATCTCATCTCCGCCAACAGAGCCCCTGACTAGCGTTAAGCAAAGACCGTAGGGGTAGAGACTGAATTTCCTAGCTTTAGTCCAGCGCCAATCCAGCGCCACACCTGTATTTGCAGGCAACTCCCTACTGTCTCTCCCCCTCCGCCCCTGCCACCAGCCCTATCATCCCCGAGTCCCCAGCCGTGCCCTTCAACCTTCTCCAAACTAATGTCACTCTGTGTTAACCCCTCCGAAGCGCCCGGGTCTCCAGCCCTGATTCCCAGCCCCGAAGGCGGTTCCCCTAAACCAGAGCTTCGGGCGCCGCCACTCTCGGCGCAGTCTGCAGCCTCCGGGGCTCCCGCGGTGCTCTCACCTCATCCACGGTGCAGCTGCCGCGGCTGCCTCTTCCTCCTCGGCCGCTGCTGCCCAGCTCCCGGCCGGCTCTGGATGCCGTCGTTCCCGGCCGGGAGACTGCAGCGAGGACGGTGGGATTCGCCCCGCGTCCCTGGACCAGTAGGGCGCGTGGTGCGCACGGCGGACCGCGCGGCAGCAGCAGCCGCAGTCGCAGCGGCGGCGGCAGCAGGACCTGCTGTCAGTCCTCTTCATGAATTTCCCGGCCCTAGCCAGCCCAGTCCTAGTTACCGTCCCTGCTTGGTTTTCCTAAGGTCTTCTCGCACTGCCAGGACGCATCATCTCGGCGAGGATGCTATCCACTCAGTTGCCCCTGGCGCGGTGCAGACCTGGGAAGATCAGGCCTCCTCCACGCTGCCTCCGCCACCTGCTCCGCCCAGATTGCTTCGGTCCCTCTCCCACAAACACTCGCCGCTGCCTCTGCACCCTCTGTCATCTCCCCCTTCTCTCCCACCCACTACCTCAACCTGGAGAGTTTTCCATTTCCAGATCTCCTTTCTGTTTTCTTCCTGTCTGCTCCATTGTCACTGTCCTCAATTTCCAACCTCAAAAAGTTTCTCCTTCTCTCCCTCCTTCTCTCCATATTTTCCTGGTTTTTGTCCTCCACCTTCCAAATCCATCATCCTCTTATATTTTACATTATTCTCTCCTCAGAATCATTACTTCTCCAGGTTTATTGTCTAGCCTTCTTTCCCTCTTTTAAAATCTTCTTTCCTTTCAATTTTCCCTTTAGTTATTATAAAAAAACCTTTCTCATAAATAACCTCAATTTTTCTTTCAATTGAGACTTTCTGATTGCCATTTTCCACGAAGAGCTCACAGTAAAATATATATAACTTG
This sequence comes from Neotragus moschatus, assembly GCA_006410615.1. Classification (NCBI taxonomy): domain Eukaryota; kingdom Metazoa; phylum Chordata; class Mammalia; order Artiodactyla; family Bovidae; genus Neotragus; species Neotragus moschatus. The sequence goes on along the minus strand of SJYA01000524.1, from coordinate 736,217 downwards.
GTATCTGCTATCAAATCAAAAGAGTGTTTTCATGGTTAAAAAAAAAAAGTTCATTGATCAAATAAATCTTCCACTCAATGTTTGTTTGGAAAACGTGTTTTCTTATATTCCAATGTTTTCTAAGAACGAAAACTGAGTCTCCAGCAAAGCAGAATGCTTCTACTGTACCATTCTATACCAGCAGTGTCAGCTTACTGGTTCCACTTAACGATCTTTTTTACTTTACCATGGTGTGAATGTGAGATGCATTCACTGGAAAGCAGATCTAGAATTTTGAATTTTGATCTTTTCCTGGACTAGAGATATGGGGTAATACTCTCTGGTGATGCTGGGCTCCCAGTTAGGTACATTTATAACCACTCTGTACCCATACAACCATTCTGTTTTTCACTTTCAGTATAAGAAACAATAAATTATTACATGAGATATTCAACACTATTATAAAATAGGCTTTGTGTTAGATGATTTTGCTCAGCTGTAGGCTAATTAGGTGTTCTGAGCATGTTTAAGGCAGTCTAGGCTAAGCTGTGATGTTTGGTTGGTTAGGTATACAAAATGCATTTTGACAAGATATTTTTGCTTTATAATGGGTTTATAGGGAGGAAACCCCATTGTAGGGCTTCCTTGGTGGCTCAGTGGTAAAGAATCCACCTGCCAGTGCAGGAGATGTCAGTTCTATCCCTGGGCTGGGAAGATCCCCTGGAGAAGGAAATGGCAACACACTCTAGCATTCTTGCATTCTTGCCTGGAGAATCCCATGAACACAGGAGCCTAGGTGGCTACAGTCCATGTGGTCACAAAAGAGTCAAACATAAGCTGAGCGTGGAAGACTTGCTGCTTTTGAACTGTGGTGTTGGAGAAGACTCTTGAGAGTCCCTTGGACTGCAAGGACATCCAACCAGTCCATTCTAAAGAAGATCAGCCCTGAGCTTTCTTTGGAAGGAATGATGCTAAAGCTGAAACTCCAGTACTTTGGCCACCTCATGCGAAGAGTTGACTCATTGGAAAAGACTCTGATGCTGGGAGGGATTGGGGGCAGGAGGAAAAGGGGACGACAGAGGATGAGATGGCTGGATGGCATCACTGACTCGATAGGTGTGAGTTTGAGTAAACTCCGGGAGTTGGTGATGGACAGGGAGGCTGGTGTGCTACAATTCATGGGGTCCTAAAGAGTCAGACACGACTGAGCGACTGAACTGAACTGAAACAACAAGAAACAAAATCCCATTATAATTTGCAAGGCCTAAAAAGGACAAGGTTTATCTTTTAGTGGGTAGTATGGATCCCAAGGTTCACAGGCAACAGTCACTATCATTAACTCAGTGAGAATAAAGCTGAACTCTTCTTAAGTCATTTTTTTTTCTCCCAAACCTGCTGTTCATTCTTCTGTTTTATTAACTCCAACACTACCATCCACAAAGTTGACTGAGCCCCCAAACTGGGTATCATCAGAGATGTATCTTCCTCATGCAACTCATCCAGTCTTTAATTCCACTTCTTTACTATTTCTTAAGTGGTCTCTCCCATCATGATGCCAGCTGCTTCCAGAAAATGACACTATCAGGTATCTCATCATTCTTTCTTTCAAACCTAACTTAATCTGTATCTTTACATATCTTTTTTTCCGCCTAATTAATCCTCAGTTCAGTTCAGCTCAGTTCAGTCTCTCAGTCGTGTCCGACTCTTTGGGACCCCATGAATCGCAGCATGCCAGGCCTCCCTGTCCATCACCATCTCCCGGAGTTAACTCAAACTCACGCCTATCGAGTCAGTGATGCCATCCAGCCATCTCATCCTCTGTCGTCCCCTTTTCCTCCTGCCCCCAATCCCTCCCAGCATCAGAGTCTTTTCCAATGAGTCAACTCTTCGCATGAGGTGGCCAAAGTACTGGAGTTTCAGCTTTAGCATCATTCCTTCCAAAGAATGCTCAGGGCTGATCTTCTTTAGAATGGACTGGTTGGATGTCCTTGCAGTCCAAGGGACTCTCAAGAGTCTTCTCCAACACCACAGTTCAAAAGCAGCAAGTCTTCCACGCTCAGCTTATGTTTGACTCTTTTGTGACCACATGGACTGTAGCCACCTAGGCTCCTGTGTTCATGGGATTCTCCAGGCAAGAATGCAAGAATGCTAGAGTGTGTTNGCTCAGCTTTCTTCACAGTCCAACTCTCACATCCATACATGACCACTGGAAAAATCATAGCCTTGACTAGACAGACCTTTGTTGGCAAAGTAATGTCTCTGCTTTTCAATATGCTGTCTAGGTTGGTCATAACTTTTCTTCCAAAGAGTAGCCATCTTTTAATTTCATGGCTGCAGTCACCATCTGCATTGATTTTGGAGCCCAAAAATATAAAGTCTGCCACTGTTTCCACTGTTTCCCCATCTATTTGCCATGAAGTGACAGAACCAGATACCATGATCTTCGTTTTCTGAATGTTGAGCTTTAAGCCAACTTTTTCACTCTCCACTTTCACTTTCATCAAGGGGCTTTTGAGTTCTTCTTCACTTTCTGCCATAAGGCTGGTGTCATCTGCATATCTGAGGTTATTGATACTTCTCCTGGAAATCTTGATTTCAGCTTGTGCTTCCTACTGAAGCAATTTACGACTCTCATCTCTACTTTTTGTTCTTGTTTAGTTGCTTAGTCATGTCCAACTCCTTTCTGACTCCTTGGACTGGAGTCTGCCAGGCTCCTCTGTCCATGGAATTTCCCAGGCAAGAATACTGGAGTGGGTTGACATTTCCTTCTCCCAGGGGTCTTCTTGACCCAGGGATTGAACCTGTGTGTCCTGCTTGGCAGGTGGATTCTTTGCCACTGAGCCACCTTGGAAGACCCTCATCTCTACTAGAAAATTCTTAATTATCTTTTGTTGTCTTAATATTTTTTGGCCACCCTTTTTCTGTTAGCTTCATACTGAGCCTATAAACACATTCACATTTCCTCATCCCTAAAACAAAGACTTCTCCCTCTAACCTCTATCATATCTCTCATTTCCCTTCCCCCTCTAACCACCACCATATCTCTCATTTCCCTTAACCGGTTTGCTTACATACACTGTATACATTTGATGTCTATACTTCTTGACTTACATACATTGTTTACCACTTAATTCTCTAAAATCTGGCTTCTAATCCTATTAGGCTGAGCACTGAAGAATTGATGCCTTCAAACTGTGGTGCTGGAGAAGACTCTTGAGAGTCCCTTAGACAGCAAGGAGAACAAACCAGTCAATCCTAAAAGAAATCAACCCTGAATTTTCATTGAAAGGACTGATGCTGAAGCTGAAGCTCCAATACTTTGGCCACCTGATGCAAAGAGCTGACTTATTAGAAAAGACCCTGATGCTGGGAACAATCAAAGGCAGGAGACAGGGATGATAGAAGATGAAGTGGTTGGATGGCATCAGCAACTCAATGGACATGAGTTTGAGTAGACTCTGGGAGATGGTGAAGGACAGGGAAGCCTGAGGTGCTGCAGTCCATGGGGTTGCAAAGAGTCAGACATGACTGAGCAACTGAACAACAGCAATACTATTATTTAGTAGATGTTGCTTTCCTAGCAGACCCGGACTTTGGCTTTTCCCATAGACTAGAGGTAGATTTTATCTAATACACAAATTAAAAGGAATGGGGTTCCCAAATTTAAAATGTATATGCCATTTTCATTAGTTAAGGCAGATAAATAGTTCAATGAAGTCACAGCGAACTCAAAAGCTAAGAAGTATCGAAACATCCAGTTTTAGCTAGGATGGAGGAGCATGTATCAGAGTGACTTTTCCCACCTTGGGTCGGGGAGTAGGATACAATAGAATATATAAATACTTATAAATATGTAAGTATTACATATATATATATATATACATACCTATATATAAATATGTTGTTGTTGTTCAGTCACCCAGTCGTATCTGACTCTTTGAGACCCTATGGACTGCAGCACACAAGGACAAAAAGATATAAATATAGAAAAATACCAAAACAACTCTTGGAAGGAACTAATGAGTAACCTAAGCAGGCAGGATTTGAATCTATGATTCTTAAGGAGAGAGAAGCACATGAAATGAACTCCATATTCATCCTGGGATTTCTTTCCAAATCAAGTGCTAGAGAATAATCAGGGTTTCCCAGGTGGCACTAGTGGTAAAGAACCCGCCTACCAATGCAGGAGACATAAAAGACGCAGTTTCGATCCCTGGGTAGGAAAGATCCTCTGGAGGAGGGCATGACAACCCAATCCAGTATTCTTGCCTGGAGAATCCCATGGACAGAGGAGCCTGGCAGGCTACAGTCCATAAGGTCATACAGAGCTGGACACAACTGAAGTGACTTAGCATGCACATATGCCTAAGCCAATAAAAAAATTTTAAGAAAAGAATATTACTATATATGTTGAGGAAATAAAGTATTGATTCAAAAGGAAAAACAAGCTTACTTCTTTTATTAGATTTACCTACATATTTCATTTCTTTTGGTGCTGTTATAAGTGAAATTACATTCTTAATTTTATTTTGGAATTATTAATTTCTAGTGCAGTTACAATTGATTTCGTACCCTACAATTCTGACAAGTTCACTTATTAATTATAATTTTTTGTGTGGGCTCGTTAGAATTTTCTGTGTACAAGATCAAGCCATCTGCAAACAGGTTTAGAGTTACTTTTTCCTTTCACATGTTGTTGGCTTTATTTCTTTTCCTTGTCTAATTGCCCCAGTAAGAACTGCAAAAGGAATGTTGAGGAGAAGTGGGGAGAGTGGATATTTTTGTCTTGTTCTCAATTTTAGAGAAAAAGCTTTCAGTCTTTCACTTTTAAGTATCATATTAGTTGTGTTATTTTTATAAATATCAATCAGGTTGAGGAATACCTCTTCTAGTCCTAGTTCGTTGATTGTTTTTAAGAGAAAAAAGTGTCATATTTTCTCAAATGCTTTTTTTCATTTTTTGAGATGAACACTTGAGTTTTGTCCATTTCCACTAATAGGTACATTACATATATTGATTTTCATATGTTAAACCAACCTTGTGTTCCCAGGATAAATCTCCAATGGTCATTATTGTATAATCTATTTTACTTGCTTCTGGGAAAAGTTTACTACTATTTTGCTACTTATCTTTATATAAGGTATATTGGTCTGTCATTTTCATTTCTTGTGAAGTCTTTGAGTAATAGTGGCCTCATAAAATGAGCTAGGAGGTGTTCACACACTCTCTCTCTCTCTTTTTTTTTGGTAGGGGGAAGAGTTTGCAAGGTATTACGGAGAAGGCAATGGCACCCCATTCCAGTACTCTTGCCTGGAAAATCCCATGGACGGAGGAGCCTGGTGGGCTACCGCCTACAGGGTCGCACAGAATCGGACACAACTGAAGCGACTTAGCAGCAGCAGCAGTAGCATTCTTTAAACAATTGCTAAAATTCACAAGTTAAGGCATCTGGACCATAACTCTTCCTTGCGGGAAGTTTTACTACTACTGCTGCTGCTACTACTATTACTGCTGCTGCTGCTGCTAAGTCGCTTCAGTCGTGTCCGATTCTGTGCGACCCCATAGACAGTAGCCCATCAGGCCTCACTGTCCCTGGGATTCTCCAGGCAAGAACACTGGAGTGGGTTGCCATTGCCTTCTCCTACTACTATTACTACTACTGCTCATTTAATTACTTGTTATAGGTCTGTTCAGGTTTTCTGTTTCTCTTTGAATCAGTTTAAGTAGCTTGTGTTTTTCTGGAATGTGTCTTTTACATCTAGTTTATCTAATTTGTTGGCATACAATTATACATAGCATTCCCTTATAATCTTTTTTGTTTCCATGGGCAGTACTAATATGCCCTCTTTCATTTGTAATTTGACCCATGTATTTTGATTTTTTTAAACAAGGGAGGATAACAAAGACTAATAATAACTGAAAGCTCTGACTCTTAAGGTTGTAAAGAAAATCACTCAGAAAGAAAGTTGTTTGCTCATTTCCTACACACAAGTATGGGTAGAAGAGAGTAAAAAAGCAGGAGGTGAAGAGGTGTAAGAGGAAGAAGCCAAATGACACTGGGAACAACAGTGCAGCCTTGGGCCAGGGTCCTGGTTCCACCACCGGGGACACGCGTAAGAGAATCTTCGAGCTCTTTACAGAACTAAAAGTGAAGGTGAAGTTGCTCAGTCGTGTCCAACTCTTTGCGACCCCATAGACTGTAACCTACCAGGCTCCTCCGTCCGTGGGATTTTTCAGGCAACAGTGCTGGAGTTGGGTGCCGTTTCNCTGTTTTAGCAGCTTAATTTAGATAAATGCTTTATTTCATTTTTTTTTTTGGATACGAAATGCTGTTCTGATATTCAAGTTTCTGTTTACCTCCCCCCTACCCCCCAGTACAACCTTTACAAGTTTCAAGATTCTTGAATTTGACCCATTTTATAATGTCGGGCTTCTGGCGTAGAAAGAGTCTGACTGCAATACAGGAGACCTGTGTTCAATCCCTGGGTTGGGAAGATCCCCTGGAGAAGGAAATGGCAACCCACTCCATTATTCTTGCCTGAAGAATCCCATGGACAGAGGAGCCTGGCAGGCTATAGTCTATAGGGTCGCAAGAGATGGACATGACTGAGTAACTAAGCACACGCGAATAATGTTGTCAGGTTTCAAGCAGACATCAGGCCTTGGGGAGAGCCTAGATCCAGAAACTAGAAGGAGGCTGGAATTCCTGCTCCAAATTTGCTTCTCTGTGCATTCTTCTCTCTTTGCTTCTTTCATCAACATAGCCTTACCCTTAATTAAAATATTGGTATTATCAATTTCCCATTACTGGAATTGTTCCAGCAGAGGCTGAACAACAATGACCATTTGACACCGCGGTAGAAGACACATCCTTGTTGAGTGGGAGGAAGGGAAGTTAGGTCAGGTTACATCTTTGAGCTATTTTAAATGTAAGATGTTATGATTTTGCCAACCTAGGCTCCCATATACCCAAGGATTGCCTTACATTTCACTTTCTCACTGTGTTAAATAGCACCATCAGTTTGTCTTGTCTATATGCCTGCCCATTTTTGTGTGGACTCAATCATTAGGTCTTCCTCCCAAACTCCTCTCAAGAAATAACAGTTTTCTCCTAGTAGCTGTAGAGTTGTAGAAAAGGTAGCAAAGCGTGAGCTCCTTAACCTATGGTTAAATGTTAAGATGGAACCTTATCAGGATTAGGAGGATAGGTTTTGGAGTTCAATAGCTCAAATCCTAGTCCCATTACTACTAGCCGTGTCATTGTGGGAAAATTACTCTCTGAAGTTTTTTCTTTAACTTCAAAGTGGGGACCTACACCTTCTCGCTGCTGCTGCTGCTGCTGCTGCTGCTGCTGCTAAGTCGCTTCAGTCGTGTCCGACTCTGTGTGACCCCATAGACGGCAGCCCACCAGGCTCCCCCATCCCTGGGATTCTCCAGGCAAGAACACTGGAGTGGGTTACCATCCTCTTCTCCAAGGCATGAAAGTGAAAAGTGAAAGTGAAGTCACTCAGTCATGTCGGACGCTTCGAGACCCTACGGACTGCAGCCTACCAGGTTCCTCTGACGCTTTCTCACTATATAATCACAAATATCCTGAGAGGCGGATAATATTCTCATATTAGAGATGGGGGCACCAAAGGAAAAAGAGGTGGTAACACTAAAAGGTGGAGTTGTCTAGAGGTTTCTCCAATAGGGAGTAAATAAAGAGTTACTGGAAGTTTTGCAAGACTGTCCTGCTACCTATAATGAGAGATCGCAGCTTTCGGCAGGGTAGCTGATCTAGGTAATTTCTGAGATCCTGTAATATGATCACTTACCCACATATGCAATTAATATTTTTTACCAGAATCTGTTTAAAGACCTGGGCATACAGCGAACCAAGCAAAAAAAAAAAATACAACACACACACACACACACAAAGAACTCTGCCTAAAAATATAAAAATACAGAAAATAATTTGTACTGGATATACAATATATGAAACAAAAAAATATGAAAATATATCATCTGATTGTCAGTTTTTTTCATATACCCTTCATCTAAGTACCCATTAACTCCTGCTCTCCTTCTCAGCCCTCTCCCCCAACTTAAAGTATCAGATACTAGAAAATGCTATTTCAGTTTGTATGCCACGCCCTCTCACAGGTCAAGACTTATTCAAAGCTGGAAACCCAGAAAAGTGGCCGGGGCCTTGGGAGTTTCTGAAGGTGTAAGGAGAGATCGCGGAACTAGTGTTCGGGTAGTTGTGGTTCCCGTTGGGAACCCAATTCTGGGGACCGGTAGTGGAGAGCTCTGGAGCTTGTTTCCGGCCACCTCAGCGGGAAGCGGAGACGCTAGTAGCTGGGTCTTCGGCAGCTGAGGTAGAGGTTTAACTGTTGTTCCGGCGGAGCAAGTCAAGACACATCTACGGCCGTCTGGGCCAGTGTTGGGTCTCCGTAGCCTGTAAAGATGGTGTTGCTCACGATGATCGCCCGAGTGGCGGACGGGCTCCCGTTGGCCGCCTCGATGCAGGAGGACGAACAGGTGAGCTGCTAGATCCTTAGGACCCCAAGCTCCTGCCAGAGCGCTATGCTGTCCGCCCTGGATTCCTCGTTAGGATGCGGGAGACCCCTGAGTCTTCCCAGGCGTTTCTGACTCCTCTGAAGTGCGTTTTCTCTTTTGACAGTGGAGAAGACTACCTGGAGAAAACTAACCTTTGCTGAAGGCGGGGGTAGATTTTTATGTTGCCTATTTCTTATTAGAAGAACACTCCGGGGAAGGGATAGGTTTGGCTAGTTGTGATCATTCAGTGTTCTGTAATTCTTTATAGACTCTGCTAAAATTCAGGACTTCTAATTTTTTTGCTGTTAATAAGGCTGACAGGTCCTGGGGAAAATCAGCTCCTAGTTCTTTAACTCCTTTCTGTAGCACCTGATCCTTGACCTAGCTTGCTGACATCTATTGAAAGCAGATGAGGTAATATTGCCACATATATGCACCTGTTTGAAGTTCATATAGTACTTTCTTTCAAAGTTATGTCCAATTCCCACCTCCTTCAGTGAGCCTTACTAAATTCTTACTGTTGAAATTGTGACCCCTGTGTTATACTTCTATAATGCCTTGTACTTTTGCCTTTGTCTTTCAATAAATTAAATTTCCTAGTAGGCAGATGGTCATTTTTGTATTTCCCATAGCTTTTACAACAGCAGTTTTAGTATAATAGGTGCTCAAAAATACGTTGCATTGATTAAAACAAACAAAAAAAAGTCCCAGAAAAAAACCCTTAGATAGCTTCAAAGGAAAAGGCTTTGTCCCTTAAAATCACAAGGCAAATTTCTAGTGTGAGTCCAGTTCCTGGAATAAGGTTGGGGAATTCTGGAAGAAAGGAGGCTGAGAATGAAATTTATATAATTTATTTAAATTTGTTTAAAGTGATCAACTTTATTTTACTTTCTTATACAAGTAGTTTAAAAAAACTTTCAAGGCCTAAAAAAAGTTGAGTTCTAGAAAAAAAATATTTTGCACACTTTTGAACCTTTCATTCATATATTCATGAAAAAAACCAACTCTCGTTAAGCACATCAGGTGTGCCAAGCATGGTGTTCATGCAGAGGCTTAGGGAACATAGTCCCTACTTTCATGGAGCTTACAGTTTAGTGGAGAAGCCAGATCACTAACAAATAACTGTAATGTAGATAATTGCTGTAGAAGAGGAAGAAGTTTCTGTGATTGAACACGGAAAAGGTATCTAAATTGATTTTTCGACATCAGGAAAGTCTTCCCTAAAGGAATGACATCCAAGCCAATATTAGTGTCTCCTCATTGAGACAGCTTCTATTTGGTTATAAGCCCTTATAGGTTTGATTTGCAAATACGTTTACTTTAACTTTTATGAGAGCAACGATACAGATTGTGAAGTTGTTGTGTTGCTTAGTAGGTTATGCTGAGTGAAATATTTTCTATTCACTACACAAAACAAAGTCTAAGGGGATATAAAATCTGAAAAATATAGCATACTCTGAACTTTGAATTGTGAGGTATTTTTCTCTTCTCCAGCATTAAACATTTTCTTGGACTATGCAGAAGGAGTGAAATTATTAAAATGAATGCAGAACATGATTTGAAACAAAGAGGATGGTGTGAGGAAATTTTCCTTGAAGGATATGTAGTTTGACTAAGAAATAGTTTTTGCAAGGGAACAGAAATCTGGTCAGTTTTCCAACTATTGCTTTGAATTCCAGTGTGGGCAAAGAATATAAAGTAGATCTGAAAGTCTGAATATCAGTAGGCCCTTATTCTTTGCCTTGACACTTTATTGAAAAAATTAGTTGGTTATACTGTGTGTTTCTTAATTCCAAATTAGGTATCAGTCTACCAAGATGGGTTGCTTTGTTTAATTGAAAAGGAAAGATATTTTACACAAAAGTATTTTTATGATTATAATTCTGTAGTGATTTCCTTTAGCAGTTTTGACTTTGGATGATAACGTCCTTTCTAAACTTTTAACATATGCAAAAATATAAATCTTTGACTTATTTTCCACTGTTAAAATAGAGCACCTTACATTTAGAGAGAGTGCCTCTGCATGCGTGCTAAGTAGCTTCAGTCATGTCCAACTCTTTGTGACCTTATGGACTGTAGCCCTCCACTCTCTGTCCATGGGATTCTCTAGGCAAGAATACTGGAGTGGATTGCTATGCCCTATTCCAGGGAAATCTTTCTGACCTAGGCACTGAACCTGTATCTCTTATGTCTCCTGCATTGGTGGGTGGGTTCCTTACCACTAGCACCACTTGGGAAGCCCATAGAGTGCCTGCTATATACCAACCATTCCGCTAAGTCTGTTTAATGCTTGATTTCATTTAGTCTTCATACAAGCTATCATTGTTGTTTAGTTGCTAAGTCGTGTCTGATTCTTTGTGACCCCATGGACTGTAGCCTGCCAGGCTCCTCTGTCCATGGGATTTCCCCAGCAAGAGTACTGCAGTGGATTGCCATTTCCTCCTCCAGAGAGTCTTCCTGACCCAGGGATCGAATCCATGTCCCCTGCATTGAACAGGCAGATTCTTTATTGCTGGGCCACCAGGGAAGCCCTTATATCAACTACTAGGATGGGTACTTTTATTATCTACATTTATAGATAAGGAAGCTCTGAGGCTAAGAGAAGAAAAGTCTCTTTAAGTCACACAGCCTAAGTAGTACAATGGAATTTTTCAGCGGGATTCCTTCCTTCCCCTCCCTTCTTCCCTCCATCCTTTTTTCCCTTTCCTTTCTTCCTTATTAACCTACAACCACTGTGTTAGTTCCAAGTGCATAACATAATGATTTGATACTTCTGTCATCAGGGTTTTTTTAACTTTGGCACTTCTGACGTTTTGGAATGGATAATTCTTTGTTGCGAGAAAACTGTCTAGCCGTATCCTTGGCCTCTGCACCTTATATACCAATAGCACTACCACCACCCTCCCTCCAGTTTGACAACCAAAAATATTTCCTGACATTGTTGCATGTCATCTTTGGGGAGGATAGGCAAAGTCACCCTTGGTTGAGAACCACTGTTTGGGTTTTTAAAAGAAATTTTTGGTTGAGGTATAGTTGATTCACAGTGTATAAGTTTCAGGTGTAAAGCACAGTGATTCACAGTTTCTAAAGGTTAGACTCCGTTAGTAGTTACTGTAAAATATTGGCTATATTCTCTGAGCTGTAGAGTATACTCTTGTAGCTGCTTATTTACTTTATACATAAGTAGTTTGTACCTGTTAATCCTCTGACCCTAGTGTGCCCTTCCTTCCTTCCCTCTCCCCACTGGTAACCACTAGTTTGTTCCTTTTAATCCATATCTGTCTGATTCTACACTGGAGCCTTAGTACCTAACTGTAATACTTTACTGCTTTGTTCTAAGATATTTTAATAATGTATTTACTTCTTGGGAGTCTGGAAATTACTTTTTAAGAAACGAATATCTTGATCAAATAGTTTTATAGTTAAGTATCTTAATTGTCCAGGCCAAATATATTATTTCTGTTATTTACATTGATAATAGATGCTATGTTTTAGGTAGTTGCTCCATGCTAGTCCCTATACAAACTCCTGTTATTGTAGATGAACAGCTATTCAAGTAATACAATAGAGCTTGCTTTTTTTTTTTTTTTTTAAGATACAGAGTACCTTATGCACTGTTTTCTCTATGCTTTAGCTAGAAATACAAGCCTAAGGTAGCGAGATGAACTTTTCCAAACTACACTAAGTGATACCCTATTTCTTCCTTTCTGAGTGTATTTCTCCTTTTCAGATGTTTGCAATTTCTTTGCCTTTCTGTTCTACCTCAAAATACACCCTGTTGTCTTCTCTCATTGTGTCTCAGCTCTGTGGACTTAAAGATGGTGTAGATGTAACTGAGCACAGTGCAGGGAACTCCAAGAAGCAGATGGTCTGTTGTACTGTTAAACTGCCACACTCCCCCAGTCATTGAGGGTTGATTGATCATCTTATTGTTATTGCTGTTAGCGAAAGATGGTTGGTTCTTGGTGCTGCTGGCCTTTGATCAGTAGAGCTTAAGAGGGATTTAAAAATGATAAGGGCTTAGCTAAACATTATTGTAAAGACAAAAGATGGCATTTGATACAACTCCAATGCTGTAGACCTGTTCGATCCCTGGGTTAGGAAGATCCCCTGGAGAAGGAAATGGCAACCCACTCCAGTACTCTTGCCTAGAAAATCCCATGGACTGAGAAGCCTGGTAGGCTACAGTCCATGGGGTTGCAAAGAGTCGGACATGACTGAGCAACTTCACTTTCACTTTACAGCAGTCATAAAGTGAAAGTCACTCAGTTGTGTGTGACTGTTTACGACCCCATGGTCTGTAGCCCATCAGGTTCTTCTGTCCATGGGGTTCTCCAGGCAGGAATAGTTGGAGTGGGTTGCCATTACCTTCTCCAGGGGATCTTTCCGACCCAGGGATTGAACCTGGGTCTCTTGCATTGCAGGCAGATTCTTTACCATCTGAGCCATCAGGGAAGCCCACCAGCAGTCATAGGTAACAGCAATACAAAGGATTGTGGTTGTGTGGCAATTTACTACCCTGTACCTCCTATATTTTATGTACAGAACCGCATCCTAAATATACTGATGATCTCAAGTTAGTTTCAGAATTTGTGAATACTTTCACATCCACTTTATTATTGGTTGCTAACAGCTATCTTTCCTTTATACTGTGTACAAGTTTCATCAGGTCTGTTTTAGACGAAGTAGAAAACAGAATTAGGACATCTAATTAACTATTTTTAGATAGACTGGCTGACTGTGGGCCCTTTGTGACTGTAATCTTAAAAGCAAACCAAGGGTTTATCTCTAAAGCCATGATTATGTTGTTATGTGAGATCTATCAATAGTTCAGAGCTGCCATGTAGCCTTGAGCATTTCCCATGAATTAGATTTGATATTAAATAGAAAGATATCACTTGGAATGTGGCTCGACCATCACAGAAGCAGTTTTAATTGTAGAGGTTGTATAGCACGCATAGGAGCAGGAACTTCAGGGGTAGACTGCCTGTGCACAAATCCTAGCCCCTCCCTTACTGGCCCCAAGTGCAGATATGCAACAAGTAGACATTGATGAATGAATAATTTTCTCAATATAAAGTTAATTTGTGACTGTTGTAGAAAATTCAGTAAATACAAAAGGACCAAGAAGTTAATGGTGGTGGTTTTTGTTTTTTTTTTTAACTTAAGTAGTGGTAAAATTAAGTAATCCCTACTTAAATTATACCCACCTGGTATCTAACCTTAATCTTTGTGTATGTGTTTAAAATTAAATAATGGGTAAAAACTGTAAGACTGTTCCACCTAATTTTTTCACATAGTGTATAATGAGTATCTGCTCATATCATTAAATATTACACATCATTTTGATGGTTCTGTAGTATTCCATTATATAAATATATTCCACATGTTATGTCACCCATCCCCTATCCTATTATTGAATATATGTTTTTTGTTTTTATATGTTTTTGTAGTTGTTTGCTTAACACATATATGATGTTTATGTATACTTTCAAAGATGTAGAATTGTTAGATAAAACACTGTGCAAAATTTTATAATTTCTAATACATATTGTCAGAATGACTACCAGAAAGACTGTGCCAGCATCGTTTCCCAGGAATGGTGATGCTAACTGAACCAGCAGTGTAAAATGTTGGTTGGCATGTCATAATTCCTATGTAGATATGTCCCCAGTATTGTACATTGGCATCATTGCTTTGTTCATTGTAAATTCCTGAAATCGTAGCATGCTTTTGGCCATAGTCTCTGTGTTTCTCTCAGATTGCAGTAGTGTTTACGATGCCTCTTATAAAGTCAAAGGATTTGTACCAATCTTCATTTGACCAACAGTTTTTTGCCATTTTTTTAAAATTGAAGTGTAGTTGGTTTATAATGTTATGTTAGTTTCACACTTAGAATATAGTGCTTCAGTATCTTTATAGATTACACTTCATTTTAAGTTGTTATAAAATACTGTTATTCCCTGTACTGACAATATATCCATGTAGCTTATTTATTTTATACATAGTAGTTTGTACGTCTTAATTGCCCCTACCCCTGTCTTGCCCTTCTTCCTTTCCTTCTCCCTAATGGTAGCCACTAGTTTGTTCTCTGTATCTGTGAGTCTGTTTCTGATTTGTTATATTCATTTTATTTTTTTAGATTCCATATATAAGGGATAACATACAGTATTTGTCTTTCTCTCTCTGACTTATTTCACTAAGCATAATACCCTCCCGTCCATCCATGTTGTTGCAAATGGTGGAATTTCATTTGCCATTTATTTAACTATTTCCTTTAAAGGGCTCCCCTGCCTATAGCTGTCAGAAAACTTACGTTTAACTTTTATGGTTGTAGTTATTTTACTGATGCTGATGTCTGAGTCCTACCTCCAAAACACTGATTTAATTAGGTTTGGGGTGCACATCGAGCAGGAATAGTGTTTTTTAAGATCCCCAGGTGATTCTAGTGTGAAGCCAAAGTTGAAAATCATTGATCTATGTTGGTATTATTTCTTGGCACTTAGCCAAGGTTTGATCCCTGGGTCAATAAGATCCCTTGGAGAAAGGCTTGGCAACCCACTCCAGTATTCTTGCCTGGAGAATCCCATGGACAGAGGAGCCTTGTGGGCTACAGTCCATGGGGTCACAAAGAGTTGGACATGACTGAGCAACTAACACACTTTTAGTAGCCTCTGCAACTTTATTTGTATCCCTCGTATCTATTATCTTCCCTGGTGGCTCAGAGGTTAAAGCATCTGCCTCCAATGCGGGAGACCCAGGTTCAATCCCTGGGTCAGGGAGATCCCCTGGAGAAGGAAATGGCAACCCACTCCAGTATTCTTGCCTGGAGAATCCCTTGGACGGAGGAGCCTGGTAGGCTACAGCCCACAGGGTTGCGAAGAGTCAGACACGACTGAGCAACTTCACTTTCATTCTTTCTTTCTTATGTGTATTGTTGTGGGGTCAGATATCTTTGGAATGCCACATAACAACATTGCTTAGGCAAACAGATTGAGTCTACCACTCAAATTTAGGAACATAACATATTGGCATTAGTTCAAAGCATGTGATGGTATTCACTCTCCCTAACTGGCTGGCCAGTCATGAGAAAAGCAATATATATATTAGCATTACTGTTTAATACAATAATGTTACTATATATTATACTCTTAATTATTACAAAGCGTTATTAATATATAACAATATATATGGTAATGTAGGAGCATTTCTCAAGCAAACAGCCTTATAATAAGTCATTGCCATAAAAACAGTTAAACTACAAATCGATACCTCTAATGGTCTCTGCCTAACTCCCCTGGTTCACCTCATACTTATTTACTTACTTATTTATATTGAAATTTCCAGCTCACCATTTATTTTATTTCAAGTTATGATTGACATATACCATTATATTAGTTTCAGATGTACAATGATTCAGTATTTGTAGATACCGTGAAATCACAGTAAGTCTAGTTGCCCTCCATCATGAAAAAATAGTTATGAAAATGTTTATTCATTTTTTTTCTGGTGATGCAGACATATGTTTTACTCTCTTCAGTTCAGTCGCTCAGTCGTGTCCGACTCTTTGGGACCCCATGAATCACAGCACGCCAGGCCTCCCTGTCCATCACCAACTCCCAGAGTCCACTCAGACTCAACGTCCATCCAGTTGGTGATGCCATCCAGCCATCTCATCCTCTATCGTCCCTTTCTCCTCCCGCCCCCAACCCCTCCCAGCATCAGTCTTTTCCAATGAGTCAGCTCTTCGCATGAGGTGGCTGAAGTACTAGAGTTTCAGCTTTAGCATCATTCTTTCCAAAGAAATCCCAGGGCCAATCTCCTTCAGAATGGACTGGTTGGATCTCCTTGCACTCCAAGGGACTCTCAAGAGTCTTCTCCAACACCACAGTTCAAAAGCATCAATTCTTCGGTGCTCAGCCTTCTTCACAGTCCAACTCTCACATCCATACATGACCACAGGAAAAACCATAGCCTTGACTAGATGGACCTTAGTCGGCAAATAATGTCTCTGCTTTTGAATATGCTGTCTAGGTTGGTCATAACTTTTCTTCCAAGGAGTAAGCGTCTTTTAATTTCATGGCTGCAGTCACCATCTGCAGTGATTTTGGAGCCCCGAAAAATAAAGTCTGACACTGTTTCCACTGTTTTCCCATGAAGTGGTGGGACCAGATGCCATGATCTTCGTTTTCTGAATGTTGAGCTTGAAGCCAACTTTTTCACTCTCCACTTTGACTTTCATCAAGAGGCTTTTGAGTTCCTCTTCACTTTCTGCCTTAAGGGTGGTGTCATCTGCATATCTGAGGTTATTGATATTTCTCCCGGCAATCTTGATTCCAGCCTGTGCTTCTTCCAGCCCAGCGTTTCTCATGATATACTCTGCATATAAATTAAATATGCAGGGTGACAAGATACAGCCTTGACATACTCCTTTTCCTATTTGGAACCAGTCTGTTGTTCCATATCCAGTTTACTCTCTTAGCAACTTTCAAATCCATAATACTGTATTATATTAACTACAGTCACCATGCTGAACATTCTATCCCCATGACCTGTTTTATAATTGGAAGTTTGTGCTTTTTGATTCCTTTTACCCATTTGGCCTACTCGCCCACCCACCTCCCCTCTTGCAGTCACCAGTCCATTGTCTATCTATGAGCTTGTGTTTTGAGCAAGATTCCACTCTTTTTTAATGGCTGAATACTATTCCATTGTGTATATATATACTGTATCTTTTTTATCCGTTCATCTATTGAACACTTATAGGTTATTTTCATATCTTGGCTGTTGTAAATAATGCTGCAGTGAGCATAGCTTAGGAAGCATATATCTTTGTAATTTAGTGTTTAATTTTCTTTAGATAAATACCTAAAAGTTGAATTGTCAAATCATCCAGTAGTTCTGTTTTTAATTTTTTTGAGAGAACCCACCCCCCCATACTTTTTCCATTTTGGCTGCACCAATTTACATTCCTTCCAGCAGTGCACAGGGTTCCCTTTTCTCCACACCCTGACCAACACTTGTTATATCTTGTCCTTTTGATAATAGTCATTTTAACAGGAGTGAGGTGATATCTCAGTGTGCATTTCTAGATCACTATTTTAAGTATAGCTTAAAATCCTACGTTTGTTTATCTACCAGTTACATAATTTTATTTTTGCTTTCTTGTTATATTCTCAATTCAGTGGATTGCTGTGATCTACTAAGTTTTACTTTGTACTCTCTCATAGTTAGGCCTTAGGTCCAATCTGTGGGAGAACCTGGTATACTTTTCTATTTAAACGTTTAGTTATTAAGCGTCTACCAAGGAGAGACTGTGTTATATCTTTGAATTCAGAATAAATAATCTAAAATAAAATAATTCCTTCCCATCACATGGCAGAAGTTGTTTCTTTCCCCCAGTGTATAGATGAATAAAGTATATTTGTTTCTTACTCTTCACGCACCTCTTTTCCATTTTTGTCTACTAGGTTATTGAGGCATGATTTTCTCCTTTTGAAATGACTCTATTTCCCCCAGTAGACTTTTTCCTTTCTTTAAAAAAAAAAAATTGTGAAATCATTTAGAAATTGTTTGGGAAACTATTGCCTGTAATTCTGTCATCCAAATATTACTATTTTCATTTTTTTACCAACATACCCTTGCTATCCAGACACTTGCATTCCAAAGTTGGAAACCAAATAGATTTACTTAGTAAAGGATATTTTGACTTTCTAATCTTCATCCTTACTCTTACTTGTTTTTACCTTGTTACAGTTACAGTGTTCATAGTAATTTACAGTGATGGGTGCACACATTTAGTTTTGCTTATACATCAAATACTGTAACACTTTATGGAAGATTTTGCATGATATTTCAGCATAAAAATGAGATTCATTCTGTCTGTCTTTCCTAGGACTTTCCTCTGAGTATAGAACATGTTGGGTGATTCTGTGCCAGTAACCTTGCAAGTGAAGTGGGTTAGGAGGAAGGCACTGACCTCATAGTGGAAATGGATTCAGCAAGTACCTTAAATGCAGTTGAGGATTATATTTTTGCTTTTTAGAAAATAACTAATGTGCCTTTGTTGAAAAACTCAGGGTTTGGGCTCCCTTTTTTCTCTGAAAGTCGGCCACTTGTATTTTGTTAAATCTTATTAATGTTATTAACCTGTAAATGAAGAACCTTATTTACATAGTGTCCTCAAAATATGATAATTCTTACCAATTGCTACTGTTTTTTTTGTGGAACATTCTTAAATGAAGGTGTCTTCTTTCAGTCTGGCCGGGACCTTCAACAGTACCAGAGTCAGGCTAAGCAGCTCTTTCGAAAGTTGAATGAACAGTCCCCTACCAGATGCACCTTGGAAGCGGGTGCCATGACTTTTCAGTGAGTATAATCTTGATTTCTCTGTGATCATTTAAGTATGAAATACAGTAATTACTTGTAATTACACCTGAGAAGAATGGTAACTTTTTTCAAATGGCAAGGTAACTTTGAAAATAGGGTCACTCTGTGGAGGCAACTTTCCTGGCTCTAATTCTGCAAAACTGAAATCTTGGTTTCTGTATTCAGTTTGTGTACAGTAATTCACCCTGTTATCTTGTGTCCAGGAATGCTTTATGTATCATGCAGTAATAGATAACTTTTGCTTTGGGAGCTTCTTAGAGCCAGACACATATAGATTAGTACCCTTGCTTAAACATTTACTGACACTAACCTTGAGCAACTCACATATATTTCACTAGGCCTCAGTTACCTCTATAAAATAGGGAATCATAGTTTTGTTAGGTTTATAAGAGAATCCCTGTATATCACTTAACATTTTGTCTGGCACATAGAGAATAGTCAATGCTGCTAAGTCACTTCAGTCGTGTCCGACTCTGTGCGACCCCATAGACAGCAGCCCACCAGGCTCCCACGTCCCTGGGATTCTCCAAGCAAGAACACTGGAGTGGGTTGCCATTTCCTTCTCCAGTGCATGAAAATGAAAAGTGAAAGGGAAGTCGCTCAGTCGTGTCCAACTCTTCGCTACCCCATGGACCGCAGCCACCAGGCTCCTCCATCCATGGGATTTTCCAGGCAAGAGTACTGGCGTGGGGTGCCACTGCCTTCTCCGAAAATAGTCACTAGGTATTATTTATTATTTAGAGAAAAGAAAATTATAAAAGATAATTTAAGAGCATCTAATCAGTGGTTGGAGAAGGGCACGGCAACCCACTCCAGTATGCTTGCCTGGGAATCCCATGGACAGAGGAACCTGGCGGGATACAATCCATGGAGTTGGAAAGAGTCAGACATGACAGCATCTAAACAACAACAACAGCAACAAATCAGTGTTATAGACAATGCATACAGCTGAGAGAGGGATCAAAGGGACTTAATTGGGTCTCAAATTACCTACAAATAATTGGTATTAAGTGTTTAATTATATGTCAAGTTTGAAGGTGCTAAAACAGGCAGGATTAAAAAAGAAAAAAGGACAAGAAGATAAGAGGAAAATAAGAAAGGAAAAGCTAAATAATCCTTAGTATCTTAGGAGCTCAGATACTGAGATAATATAGACCTGGGAAGAACCTATTGTGTTTAACTCAAATAATCAAGCTTCTATTCATCAAGATCAAGCAAACAAGTATACAGAATCAAAACTGAAACAAGACTCTGGCCTATTGGTTAAGAAAATAGTGAACATTAGGTTTTGTAAGTTATTTCAACATTAAATAATGTTCAGTTCAGTTCAGTTGCTCAGTCATGTCCGACTCTTTGTGACCCCATGGACCACAGCACGCCAGACCTCCCTGTCCATCACCAACTCCCAGAGTTTACCCAAACTCATGTCCATTGAGTCAGTGATGCCATCCAACCATCTCATCCTCTATCGTCCCCTTCTCCTCCTGCCTTCAGTCTTTCCCAGCACCAACGTCTTTTCAAATGAATCAGCTCTCCACATCAGTGGCCAAAGTATTGGAGTATCAGCTTCAACATCAGTCCTTCCAATGGACACTCAGGACTGATCTCCTTTAAGATGGACTGGTTGGATCTCCTTGCAGTCCAAGGGACTCTCAAGAGTCTTCTTTAACACCACACTTCAAAAGCATCAATTCTTCGGCGCTCAGCTTTCTTCACAGTCCATACATGACCACTGAAAAAACCATAGCCTTGACCAGACAGACTTTTGTTGGCAAAGTAATATCTCTGCTTTTTAATATGCTATCTAGGTTGGTCATAACTTTCCTTCCAAGGAGTAAGTGTCTTTTAATTTCATGGCTGCAATCACCCTCTGCAGTGATTTTGGAGCCCCTCAAAATAAAGTCCAACACTGTTTCCACTGTTTCCCCATCTGTTTCCCATGAGGTGATGGGACCAGATGCCATGATCTTCGTTTTCTGAATGTTGAGCTTTAAGCCAACTTCTTCACTCTCCTCTTTCACTTTCATCAAGAGGCTTTTTAGTTCTTTTTCACTTTCTGCCATAAGGGTGGTGTAATCTGCATATCTGAGGTTATTGATATTTCTCCTGGCAATCTTGATTCCAGCCTGTGCTTCTTCCAGCCCAGCGTTTCTCATGATGTACTCTGCATAGAAGTTTAATAAGCAGGGTGACAATATACAGCCTTGACANGTGTAATCTGCATATCTGAGGTTATTGATATTTCTCCTGGCAATCTTGATTCCAGCCTGTGCTTCTTCCAGCCCAGCGTTTCTCATGATGTACTCTGCATATAAGTTAAATAAGCAGGGTGACAGTATACAGCTTTGACGTACTCTTTTTCCTATTTGGAATCAGTCTGTTGTTCCATGTCCAGTTGTAACTGTTGCTTCCTGACCTGTATATAAGTTTCTCAAGGGGCAGGTCAGGTGGTCTGGTATTCCCATCTCTCTCAGAATTTTCCATAGTTTAGAGATGCTCAATTATAATATAGTATTTTTTATCTTTACTGTGGGTTAGGAACAAATGACCTAGGAAAGATCTCATGGAATTGAAAAGAGATTTTCTTCTGTCTCTTTCTTTATAATCTTATCTCTTTCCTTATTTGCATCTAAGAGCTGTTTGCTAAAGATGTATTCTTTGCTAGACCGTGTATTAAGTCTTGCCTTTAATGTTCTTAGCTTGTCCTCTTATAGCAGAGAGAGGCACATATGCAAACAACTTTGTGTATGTGCTGTATGCAGGAAGTGCTGTAGAGCAGAGAGAAGGAAGCAAGTTTTCAGGAAAGGGGACTCTGTGGAGTTCTAGGGTTCCTTAGGAGCCACATAGAAAGGACAAGGAATGGGGGATGTGTGTAATGCTTTGGACCCTTAAACTCCTACTTAAACTATAAAACTTATGACTATTTGCTATACATATTGGTTTTCTGGATATAATTTTGGCTCAAATAAAGAGTGCTGTGGCTAAAAACTCATTTGAAAACCACTGAGTAGCTAGCCTCTTTCCAAAAATATCTCAGACATGCAGTATTATAGCCTCCTCCAGACTGCCAGGGACAGTTTGATGGACATGAGTTTGGGCGAGCTCCAGCAGTTGGTGATGGACAGGGAAGCCTGGCATGCCGCAGTCCGTGGGGTTGCAAAGAGTCAGACATGACTGAGCGACTAAACTGAACTGAAGACTGCCAGGGAGCTCACTCTCACAAGAGGAGTCAGTTCTGTTATTGAATAATTTGCAATTAATACAGAGTTCTTCTACCCTAGAAATTAGGAACTGTTATTAGTCCTGAGATTGTTATTTTCTGTACCCAGTAATCATTGTGACATTAACTTCTAACTTTTTAGTGTTCACAAAAATTTCTAGTTCCACAGTTCTTACAGATGGAAGAAGGTTAAATGTGTGTATATTATTACTTGTTTACTATACATGATCAAAGGGCAGATGGAGTCACACCCCTGAGTTTTCAAGAAAAAGTCTTAAGTATTAAGGTATTAAGATATTTTAGTTGAAGAATTATGTGATGAATAAATATGTATAAATACTCCTTTTGGAATATGCTTATAATAATAGGAAAATGTTTGTTTTCTAATTTTAGTGATTTATGGTTTGTAATTGACTTTCTGATTTCATTAGCCTCAGAGGCCTTGGGCTTGAATATTTTCAAGTTTGTATAAGAAATTTCCTGATGGTCCAGTGGTTAGGACTCTGCCCTTCCCCTGCCAAGGACCTGAGTTTGATCCCTAGTTGGGGAACTAAGATCCTGCAAGCCAGGTAGCATAGCCAAAAACAAAGTTTGTATGGCGCTGAGAGTCTGTTTCGGACTGTTGGGAGTGTTAATAATCTACAGCAATTTTTTCTTGCTTTTTTAAATTTTTGTCTCTTCAGTTACATTATTGAACAGGGAGTATGTTACTTGGTTCTGTGTGAAGCTGCCTTCCCTAAGAAGCTGGCTTTTGCTTACCTAGAAGATTTACACTCAGAATTTGATGAACAGCATGGGAAGAAGGTGCCAACTGTGTCTAGACCCTACTCCTTTATTGAGTTTGGTAAGTTTTTGTGCCTTATTTCTCTATCAGGGGAGTAGACAATGTAGAGAAGCTATTGATATAATTTGACTTTTTTTTTTAAAGCTTACCTACTAATGTTTTGGATTCTGCCTCCTCTCCTATTCCATGTCTTTTTTCCTTTTTGAGTGAATGAGGCTTCCTTCTCATAAGTATTAATAATTGTCTCTGGCCTTTTGATATTTTCCCCATAGAGCTTGTTGCCCTTTGCTCTTTTTTGTAATTTGTTTTGATTCATCATTAGGGTAAAAAAAAAACTGCCTGAAGATCCAGATTGACATGTAATTTCTGAGTTCTTTTTCCCAATTCAGTGTCTTCACCCCCCCCACACACGTACAGTCACAGTGAGACCCATTTTATGGAGATCAGAATTTGGAAATCAGAAAGAATGGTATTTTGTTTCTTTTAATAGAACAAGATCCTCTAATTTAAGTACTAAAAGATATCTGGTATTGGGGCACAACAGTTCCTACAGGCAGAAGTAGTGAGCAAGGGTGTCCATATCTGTACCAGAATTATAGAAAGACTCATTACTCCTCAGAGGTGGTAAAATACAGGATGGTGGCATATCGAAGGAAATGTCCTATAAGTAGAAGTGAGAACAAGTATGACTAGATTACATCATTGACATTTTTAGTTAAAAAAGAAACTGGTTTTGAATACTACCTCTGGATTTCTGAAGTGTTTCAAGTTTGCTAGATAAATGAGTCCTCTTGCTTTGTAGAAATAAAGAAAACGTATTATAGCAAAGCATTACAGTGTTTCAAAACTAAACTCTCCAAGTGCTAATTTTATCATGTCTGGTTTTGCAGTTTTTATTTTTGTAGGCAATAAGAGTTCAGTAAAGCCAAGAAAAAAATAAGACGGCCGTATCAAAGTCACACAGGAAATAGTTGGTATTCTCAAATTAGCTTAAAAGATTGTATACAGAGATAGGAAAGGGTTATAGATGAACTGTAAGGTACAGTAACCTGAGACCAGTAGCATGGTAACTGTTATCAACCCTAGGCTTGCATGGATAAGAGCAGTTTCTGGAACTGGGAAAGAGAAAATTTATAGAAAAGGCCAATTTCAAAGGAGCAGTAACTTTTGGTAGAGGAATACTACCAGCCCAAGATGACTTCTCAGGGAGGAAATAGAGGAATAAATCACTATCACTGTCCACTCTCATTCCCTACTCTTGGGGTGTCCTCTTTGGCTGAACCTAATTGGAAACTAGACAGCAAGGAGCCCATTGATGTAATTCATGCAGGTTAGCTTCCAAAGCAGAAAGCAGGGTGCAAAAGGGTGGGAGAAAGTTTGAAGAGGCAAATAAAGGGTAGCCAATATACTGTCTTAAGATTTTAGCTAAAAGTTGAAAATATAATCTTTATTAATTTTTCTTTTCATAGTTTTATGATATGCAGACATTGGCAAACATGAATGAGCATACAGTTTTGTAGTAATATTTTGGGAAATTCCCTGTCACACTTGATACTCATTCAAGAGTCTGGCTAATCATGGACAGTTACAGAACCAGGACTAAACTCAGAATATACTCTTACCTACTTCTTTGATGGACATGAAAGAAATTGTTAACAGTCACTTTTCTTCATCATTATAGATACCTACATTCAGAAAACCAAGAAGCTTTACATTGACAGTCGTGCTCGGAGAAACCTAGGCTCCATCAACACTGAACTGCAAGATGTGCAGAGAATCATGGTCGCGAATATTGAAGAAGTGTTACAACGGGGAGAAGCACTCTCAGGTATCTAAAAACAGTACGAGTCTTAGGAGCAAGTGGTTCTTATTCCATAGGCAAGGATAGCTTATTTGGGGTTACCATTTATGCTGTCAGATTCTATCTAATACTATTAAGAATTCATTTCTCCAAAATGGATTACATTATAAGCTTCCAGTATGGTATGTTTCTTCCTAGTGTGGTTAGTTTCTGTTGAGTTGGAACAGTGTAAAGTCTCATTCCATGTAAGAAACAATTACTGTTTCCCAGGTATTTACCAAATTACATTAGTATTTATAGAAACACATAAGGAAAATGAAAAGAAGAATGAGAGGACATTGTCAAAGGTTTATGGCAATGGTTTCATAAGTAGCTGCTCCAGGAAACTTTACTGCTGCCAGATCAACTGTTATAAAATACCATTTCATCAAGGTGTTCCTCTGCAGAAAAACTTCTAAGACCTGTGACTACAAGATCCAGTCTGGTCTCAACTTACTTTTCATTCATCCAGTCATTATTAATTGAATACTCATAATCTGCAAGGTGAGCTTCCCCAGTGGCTCAGCATTAAAAAATGTGCCTGCGGTACAGTAGCCACAGGAGACACGGGTTCGGTCCCTGGGTCAGAAAGATCCCCTGGAGGAGGAAATGGCAACCCACTCCAGTTTTCTTTCCTTGAGAATCCCATGGACAGAGGAGCCTGGTGGGCTACATTCCATAGGGTCACATAGGGTGGAACACAACTGAAGCCACTTAGCAGCCAATGTGCAAGGCACTGTATTCTCTATTGTGGAAGATAAGGAGATTGCAAAAGTGTTTCATTCTCCCTGGTTCACAAACATTCTGCCTCAGCCAATTCAGTGTCTTCATCATCCTGGACCTTAAACTCTAGATAAGAACTGCCTCTTCAAAGAAGCCTTCTCTGATCCTTACAGCCCCTGATGCATCAATCTCCTTACTCCTTCAAATTCTTAAAACTCTAACATATTTTACGTAATATAAAAAAGCATGTAATGTTTTTTAGCACATGGGGTATGTATATGTATGTGTACTAATTTACCTAAAATATATAACTAATGTTTAAATGTTACCTAAGTGTTTAATGTGAGTATATACACTGTTTTATATCTATTTTATATACTTATTTTATTTCTTTCACAGTAATCACCACAGGTAGTTGCCTTAATGTATATTTTAAAAATTCAGACTTGTTACATATTCATGATTAAATGCATGCATGAGAAATCACTTCAGTCATGTCCTAATCTTTGTGACCCCATGGACTGTAGACCGCCAGGCTCCTCTGTCCTTGGGATTCTCCAGGCGAGAATACTGGAGTGGATTGCCATTCCCTTCTCCAATGAATAAACGGGTTTTCCTTTATAATGAACTTCAGATTTTAACCTTCATGTTTATAGTCAGCAATTGTCCCAGTGTATAGCTTCATACTCTTTAAACATCATTTTTTGGATAAGTGAGTCTATATAAATTTTCATCATAGCAGACTCACGGGTTCTACTCAGGATAAAGTAAACCAGTATAGGAAATTTTTTAAAGCCAAAATTTATAAACTGCTCAATTAATCAAGAGCATATGAGATTTTCTTCTAGTGCTTTGCTAATTGTGCTATAGTGTTGATATGCTGATTAAAAACGAAGTACATTTTTACCCTTAAGAAACTTCATGTGACTGGGAAGATAAGGAACATGGTCACAGAGTAACAAACATCTATTGAACATTTACACTGTGCTAGACTGAGCGACTTCACTTTCACTTTTCACTTTCATGCATTGGAGAAGGAAATGGCAACCCACTCCAGTGTTCTTGCCTGGAGAATCCCAGGGATGGGGGAGCCTGGTAGGCTGCCGTCTATAGGGTCGCACAGAGTCGGACATGACTGAAGCGACTTAGCAGCAGCAGCAGGCAATATGATAAGAGGACTTACATATATTCTTTAGAGTAATTCCATGTGAAGTGGATGGTATCAAACCAGTTTTACAGATAAAGAAGCAAAGACTCAGAAAAGTAGCTTACTCAAAGCTAAAAAATAGCTTACTAAAAGTAGCTTACTAGCTTTTTACACTGCTAGTACTTGGCAGAATTTGTTGGTCCATGGAGTCCTTGTTCATTTTCAGAGAATGATAATTGTAAATCATTATGTAGATATATACCAGCTTCCCAGATGGCTCAGTGGTAAAGAACCTGCCTGCCCAATGCAGGAGACGTGAGTTCATTCCCTGGGTTGGGAAGATCCGATGGAAGTGGAAATGGCAACCCACTCCAATATTCTTGCCTGGGAAGTCCCATGAACAGAGGAACCTGACAGGCTATAGTCCATGGGGTCACAAAGAATGAGACACAACTGAGCAACTGAGCACATAGATATATAGACAATAAAATTTTGATAGATTAGGAAGGAAGAGTGATATTTTAAGAGGAAGAAAAAGCATATTTGAACAGGGCATAAATGAAGACAGTGGGAAGATTAGCCCACCTCAAAAATAGACTTCTTCCTCTTTAAGCTTCTCCATAATAAGAATCTATCTTTTATATACTTTTTCTCTTTTTGTTTTAGAGCTAGTCAGCTTTGCATTTAAGACCCAAGAATAGTTCCCGTGTAAGATCAAATTGCGCCTTTTTTACTACCTAAATATACCTGTTTCTTTTAAGGCATAGGTTTTATTTTTTTATTCAGAGGTGTGTCACTCTACTGCAGTGTAGATTGTACAGATACAGGGATCATGTGCGTTTTGATCGTAACTGTATCCTCTAGCACTCCTCATGGTGCCCACAACATAAATGTTTGCTAAATAAGACTTCTCCAAGCAATAGCTTTGTTTTTATGATACCATGTGTTTCCAATGTTCATATGTAAAGAAATTCTCATAACTATTGCTTACTTTATATGACCTAATATTTATTTCTCTTCCCAGTTTTTCTCAGCGGATTTAGATTCATTTAGCAAATACTTATTTATTGAGCGCTAACTATATGCCAGATCCTGTTCTAGGCACTAGGAATATAGTAAGAAACACTGTAGTAGTTAAAAACCTCTGTCCAGTCTGTTAAACTGACTGGAAAGATTCCTTGCAGTATTGTCATGGCTATTTCTCATCCCTTAACTGATTTTTTGCATGACAAGGTGCTTTTCTTACAGGACAAGTTACTAATTTCGAAATGGCTGACATGCCTGTGTTGTTAAGTAATGCCACATTTCTCAATCAAAACCAGTCCCTATTAAGCAACTCCAAATAGTCTAAAAGCATTCTCCAAGGAAGACCAAATAGATTCAGATTGCAAAATAGTTTCTCAAAAATTTAAAGAAGTGAAAAGTTTGATTAGAATTTATGCCAAACTGAGAGTTTGTTTTTATTATTAAAAATATGCCATATATTTAAGCCCAGTTTAGCTTATGTGTATCTGGTTATCTAAGTGCTTAATTAACAATTAAAAGAAGATAATAACATTACAAATGTTCGTATAGGGAAAAAAAAACTTTGCAGAAGATTCTAAAAAGCTCAATTTAGTAGATGTTGGTGGTTTTCTAGCACCTGTGATTGTATTTTCATTGTAATACAGCTTTCCTATGTCTGCTGAAATACAATTTCTGATAGTGTTGTCTTCATAATAATAGTCTTTACCATCTGGAAAGTTTTAGAAATTTGGTAGTAGTCACTGTTGAGATACAGTTTAATATTCAGTGTCTGATTCATTGAATTTTCTGGTTACCTGCATTTTTCATCTTACCTGGATTATCATTTGTTAAAATATGAGAGAATATGATTTAAACCATTAAGAGATTAGTTGTTATCAGCTAACATTTATCAAGTGTTTAACATCATGTAGGCATTGTGCTCACTTTACAGATATCCTACAATATGGTTACTATTATTATATATTCCCTATTTTTATATACAAAAAAGTTGGGTCTTAGGCTGAGTTGCCCAGTATCATATGATTGGTACAGCTGAGATTTGAGCTAGGGTCTGAGGCCAGACCCTAGACTCACTCTACAGCCTCAAGAATTTGAACATAAGTTGAGCTGATTCTTTGAAAATGCGTTGTAGATTTTACAATGTTTTTGGATCATGAGTAAATCAGTGTATACAACCTTACCCTTTAAAAAAAAAAAGGTAATTTAAGCTTCACGATTTGAAGTAGTGCGACTCATTTAGGTTATTTTTGTTCTTAATACAGTTGATAAAATACTTTAAGGGACTAATTAATGTTATCCTTTTTTTCCCTTTTGACAGCATTGGATTCGAAGGCTAACAACTTGTCCAGTCTGTCCAAGAAATACCGCCAGGATGCGAAGTACTTGAACATGCGTTCCACTTACGCCAAACTTGCAGCAGTAGCTGTATTTTTCATCATGTTAATAGTGTATGTGCGCTTCTGGTGGCTGTGAAGTAGTGAATCCAGTCACTGGCAAGGGAGAACTTAGAACCCGGCAGGTGTATGTTTTCAGGAAGCTGAGCGCACAGAGATGTGTATTAGAATCCAAGTGGAACTTCTGCCTCTAAAGACCTTGCAAGAAAAGCATGGCCTGAAAATGAAAGATTACACCTCATTTAATGAAGCTTAGCCCTATGTAGAAAGTGTCTTTCCGGGGCAGAGGCTTTCTCTGGGTGCTAAGCCATATACATTAGGGAACAGTAGATTGTTTTATTGTTTTTTTTCCCCTCCCAGTGTTCTACATTTTTCAAACAGCACTGACTGGGGCATTCTCATTCTCTAATGGAGCCATCAGTGAGATTTGGCTTAACCAACCTATGCTAGCAAGTCTGAAATCCCTTCAGAGAAGACAGCCCTTCAGGAAGTTTTTTGACTCTGTTTAATCAACATTCCTTTCGTTGGTGACATTTGTGATTTTCAGGAATCTGAGTTGTTTGATGGCCTTTTAAACAAGACTCCAGCATGTGAAGGTTAATTGCTGTGCTGCAAGATACCCTGTCTATTGGCCCCTGTAGGAAGTTAACCTTGTTTTTCATTTATAATAATTTGCTTATTGCACAATTGCTTTAGGGTTAAATGAATTAAATGAATTATATTAAGTTGCCTTGAAATTATATTATAGCACTCCTTGATTAAGAAGCAAAAATGTTTTCTGTCATTTACTCTTAAAAGACTTAAAATTAGTTTGGGACATTCTTGATTTTATTTTTCTGCATCTGGTTTATATTAATATAAGAGTGAGTATAGCATATAGCCAGAGGCCCCTGACTTATTGGGAACACAGGCCAGCTCATCACTACAGCTTTGTCCTCTTTCCTCACTTCTTCACTATGATTTTCCCCATTCTTCCTCCTGCCACAACTTGCTAAGGTTTTTTAAATTGCTCTGAGCCCTATAGTTTCATGTCCCATAACTGTCCTCTCAGTATATTCTCAAATTTCAAAATGGAAGATAATCAGTTGCATAGTTAATTAAATTGAAATTTTTCAGAGCAACTACTCAAACTACTAAACATATTTAAGGAAATCTGAGAGCACCTCATATCTGCTTCTGTTATGTAATTCTCTAAGAATGTTCTAGAGATAGGCAACTCATTTACAGTAGATTCTGTTAACAAAAGTACCTGATTTTTCCCTTTTTTGCTCAGGGATAATGAGAATTTCCTTTTACCTTCTGAGGTAGAATTTTTTAAATGGGGAGAATAGGCCTTTTAAATATTGTCACAAGAGTCTACAATATAACCTCTAATTCCTACACATACTGCAAATATTTCTTTAGATTGTACAGGAAAATGAACTAACTTCTTACTTCTTAAGATCTTTGGAAAGAACTTTAACCAGTAAGCAATTTTGTAACTCAGGATCATCAAACCTACTGTTCTGATTCCTGACAGAGAAAAAAAAAATCTTTAAAACAAGGCAAGGAGAAATGCTTATTTTATTCCTGATAATTTATAGAACTAGAATAAAAAATTTTTCTTCCCACTTTGGACCTCTCTCTGCCAATTGGAGTTTTGTGCATGAAATAAGAAGTTACTTTTTATAGAGAATAAGTGCTTGAAGTCCCTAAAAGTCTTGTCCCTAAGTAATGATGTTGGTAATAAAAGCCTTTGAAAGGCTGAAAACCTAAATAGTAGTACCATAGCATTTGGTACTTCTGTAGAAGTGGAGAGTGAGTGGCAGCTCGTTGTTGAGAGTTGCATGCTGCAACCAAGTGGTCAGCAATGAAATAAATACTTCTAGAATGTTCCCTTCAGTGTGAAGCTTTGTTATCTACTATAGTTAATTTACATTCACATATTCTTCTAGATACATTCCTACCTAAATTCAGGGGGTTAATTAGAAACTGATATGGGGTGGGGGATGAGAAACAAAGGGATAAAGTAGTTTATGATGGCAGAAAATGAGAGAGCAGGACTGTCATTATATGGCTCCTAGTTGTGTTCTTTATTGGAGGAAGTGCGAAGATCTAACTAGGTGCAATGAACCAGCAATCAAACAGACATCTAAAATAGAATGTGATAAATACTGTTCAGGGTTATCGAGGGCACATTAAGAAAGGACACCTAATTTACTGTGCCAAGGAGGATAGTAAGAGAAGGAGACTTCCCATACAGAGTCAGTGACTTGTGCAAAGTCATGAGTTAAAAGAATGAGGTGCATTTTGGGGGATCATATTGCTTGGTTTGGGTTTCACTGGTGGCTCAGGTAAAGAATCTGCCTGCAGTGAGGGAGTTTGATTGTTGGGTCAGGAACATCCCCTGGAGAAGGGGATGTCAATTATGTCTTTCTCTTTGTGACCCATAGACTGTAGCCCACCAAGCTCCTCTGTCCATGGAATTCTCCAGGCAAGAATACTGGACTGGGTTGCCATGCCCTTATCAGGATCATCCAGACCCAGGGATTGAACCTGGGTCTCCTGCATTGCAGGCAGATTCTTTGCCATCTGAGCCACTAGGTAAGCCTGATTGGTGGTGGCCACACAATTGAGGCTTTTGGTTAGTATATTTAGCAGAAGTGACTGAGCTGTACATGGTTTCTTTTTAGCTCAGCAAAAAGGCAAAGACAGAGGTCGTACAGATATTACTACTATAATTGCACATTAACTAATTGAACCAAATAGCTTGTACTTTTTAAAAGTCCCCAAAGAAGAGTTTGTAGCCTGTGTGACATAGTTTGAGGTAGAAGGAGCAAATTGAGTCCCACATCCTTTTAATCATTATAGGTAGGGTTGACCCAACAGTCAACTGTCTAGAGCAATTTAATTACTCTGCTTTAATAAACTTTATTTCAAGTGCTGTGATTGAGTGCATGTTTTAGATTAGAAAAGTTGTTGGAAATTTGAGTTCCATATACTCATCGAAACTGGACTAATTTTTTTTTTCTTCCATAACTTATCATTAACTGAGCACATTATTAGGCAGTTTACGTACATTCTTACAGTCCCCTCATAACCATTTTCCCAGGTTGCCCAAGGTCGCATAGCAAGTTGAAGTACTTGGGTTCAAATCCAGCACTGATGGGCATCCAACCGCTACATATACTGTTTATTCCTAAATTATGATGTAGACGTGTTTGTCCTAAGTACTATTTTACTTTGTCCTGTCAGGTTATTAGTTTTTATTTTTTGGAAAAGGTTTTTGTTTTGTATATGTATACAATTTCACTTTATTATTTCTACCTCTTTTTCATTTCCTTATCTGTCATTTTCCCCTTTATTCCTTTTTAATAATTTTTACTCTTGGGTTCTTGTTGGCCTTTTCTCATTCTTGGTTTGTAACACATTTTATTTGCTCCTTTTACATTTGATCTTAAGGTTAACTCAGCATTTTTCTACATCTGATTCACTTAAGATTTAGCAAAATGATTTTTAAAAATCTCCCTCTTTTTTCTTATGTCCTTTTGCTCATTCTCTTCCCCTGCCCCCCTACATTTTATATTCCTTTCCATCTTGCTTCATTTCCCTAGATGCTGCTTTTTTACTTAGGAGTTACTGTTATGCTATAGCTTTACTTCTGTGAGAACTTTAAAATTAACTGTTAGACATTATTTTTATATCAAATCTTAATTTATCTTACCTTCTGTTGACTTCATAACATACTGTGTTCTCTTATCAGTCAATGCAGATATGCCCCTGCTTTAAGGAATCCCTGTACACAATATTACAGACACTGCAAGGATTCTTCAAGAACAAGTTCCTCTAGTTTGTCTTCAGTGTTTGGTGCTTCAGCTCTCACTTGTGTTACTGATGGCTCCAAATGTACCTGTCTGTACTCACATTGAGATCTAGATCCAGTTATTTTGCTGCTTGTTGGATATCTGTGTTTTGAGTATTCCATAGAACTTTAGTGCACTTCAAACATCTTACTGCCTTGAAAGTTAAAACCTATCCTGTGCTTCCTAAGGCATTTCTAACTTTTGGACATCACCTGCCACTCCCTTNGATCTAGATCCAGTTATTTTGCTGCTTGTTGGATATCTGTGTTTTGAGTATTCCATAGAACTTTAGTGCACTTCAAACATCTTACTGCCTTGAAAGTTAAAACCTATCCTGTGCTTCCTAAGGCATTTCTAACTTTTGGACATCACCTGCCACTCCCTTACCTCAGCTACAAGTCAGGAATTGCATATGACTTCTCAGTTTTCGCCTGCTACCTCTCAACTATTAAAACTTGGTTTTCTTAACCTCCAAAATAGGCATCATTTATCACTTCCTTTCTTTTTGGCCTAAGATTCAAGCTCCCGTTCAAGCTCTTTAAGTTGGTCTCCTGCAGCAGCCTCCTTACACATGTCACTCTTTCATCCCAGTATTACTAAGTTATTAATACCAAAGATGTTCATAAAGAGCCAATCATGCCCCATTTCCTATAGAATAAAAGATTACGTACCCCAGTCTGCTTTCCACAGTGTGACCTCATATCCTTTCAGACCCATCTGCCACTCCCCACCACATCTTTGTCTCATCCGCACCTAATTCTCTAGCTTTCTCTAATCAGTCAAGTTACCCCTTTACCTTGCCTCATTGGTACCTTCTCTCCAGAACTTTTTCCTTTTCATTTCCAACCTACTAAAGTTCTGCTCATCTCAAAGACCCAGCTCTAACACTTCTTTTGTAAAGCCTAACATTCTCACATCCTCCTTCCTACCAACCTGAGAGAAGTTGTGGTTTCAAACCTCCCATAGCAACGTGCTTGTATTTCCAGCATAGAACCTACCAATTAAAAATAGCAGTTTGTGTGTACTTGTCTCCTTGGCTGTATACCATGTGAGTCCCCTAAGGTGAAGACCGATTGATAGTCATGTCTTTGAATCCTTGGCAGTTGGTACAGAGACATGTTGGAGGTACTCAGCAAATAATTGTAGAATGAATGCCATTGAATTATGAAAACCTTATGTACATGTTTTCTGGAACTAGACTGTTCTTCAAGTCATGGCTATACGCATACTTTTAATAGAAGGGGAAAACAATGTGGGTTAAAATGGTATAGGCCTAATAAGGGGAGGCCTTATTAGGAACAAAAGAGACCAACAGGAAGATAAGGAAGAAAGATAGCAAATGAAATTGGTTCTTTAAGGCAGAAACAAAGATAAAAGGGTGAAGAGTAGGACATGGAATCAAATTAGACTTGAAGTGAAAGCACAAAAGTCAGGGCAGACTTGGTCTGGAAATGTTTCCTGTTGACCTCAGAGCCTATGGTTGCTTTTATGTATAATGGATAATATTAAATGAGCTTTTCATGTCACTTTAAGTTCTTACCAATTTGTCATCAGACAAAGTGACTCTAGTGATAACTACCTTGACCCAGATGCCATGTAAAGTAAGACCTTATTTACCATGCAATAAATAAACTGGCTGAAGGGTTAGTTTTGCCCAACCGATAGTGGTTTGCACCCGCCAGACTTCTCTCAGGGATTCCCCCACAAACAGTGTAGGTAGGCAATGAAGTTTGATCTACAGTCTAAGGTGACTCAGTGGTAAAGAATCCTCCTGCCATTGCAGGAGCCCCAGGAGATGCAGGTTCGATCCCTGGGTCAGGAAGATCCCCTAGAGGAAGAAATGACAACCTATTCCAATATTCCTGCCTAGAGAATCCCATGAACAGAGGAGCCTGGTGGGCTATAGTCCATGGGGTC
The DNA here is from genome assembly GCA_006410615.1 of Neotragus moschatus. Classification (NCBI taxonomy): domain Eukaryota; kingdom Metazoa; phylum Chordata; class Mammalia; order Artiodactyla; family Bovidae; genus Neotragus; species Neotragus moschatus. The sequence continues at coordinate 701,415 of SJYA01000524.1, read as the reverse complement.
CCAAAGAACTGGACATGACTGAGCAGCTGAGAATGCATGCACACACAGCCTGGCTATACTGCAGAATTTAAGATGTGTTTGCACAGTCCACTTCTCAGCCCATGACTTGCTGTTTCCAGAAGAGGGCAGCAAAATTCCAATCTGAGGAGTCTTCACCACTTCCTCAATACTAAGCAGTATTTCCTTGAGAGGAAAACAACTGTACTGTAAAGAGAACAACAGCCCTTAAAAATTAACGATCTTTTAGGTGACAGATGAGGGAAATCCCGATGCTATAAATGCCATAACAAGCAGCCACTCATTTCAAATATTTTCCTTCGTAATCTCTGAAGAAAATAATTGGGGCTGTTTCTTTAATCTCATTTTAACAATATGACCTGTGTAACCAGAACCCATCCCCTCATCCCCAGCCAGTTTTTCCATTTAATCCCAGATTTTCACATCTCACATTGCACTGGTTTTTAAATAAAAATGGTCTTAATAGAAAAGATGTTCAGGCCTGAATCTTTCCATTTAAGATGTCTGGCTAAGTCCAAAGAATGATTTCCGAAGGTGTCCAAATATCTGTCGTGGAGTTTGTCTGTGCCATTTGGAGCAAATGTTAGCTGTATCATCTGTGTCTGATCTTTCTTATTTTTTCTTATTTCAGTCTGTTTTAAAATATCCTTGTGCTTTTAGACCTCCTAAGGACTCAGCAGCTAACGTTTAAACTGATCTTTGTTGTTGTTGTTTCTGAATTGTTCTTAATAGCATATGTGGTACTCTCATACTTGTTTTCACGTGAGGTTGATAGCCACGGTCACCGTTTTACAGATAAATTTTCTCATCTGTAAGCAGAATAGCTGCTCTTTGCTTAGAAAAGTGCAGGGAGGTGCCTCAGATGACAAGACAGCCCGAGGGGTGGGTATTTTCCCTCTCCTAATAAATGATAGAAGAGCTGATTCAGAATCTGATGCTTTTTTGGTCTGCAATACTATAATCAGAGATGGGGTAGAAAGACTTTCAGTTACAGGTTTTCATTTTCTTCTGCTTTTGTTGGTTCATTTCTGGCTCTGCACTTTTGAAAACAATGATCTGTTTCTCGCTCTACCGCCGTTTTGCCACCTCCAAGTCAGAGTCTCCTTTCCATTCCAGCTAAACCTCTTCCTGTTCTTAAGAATTGCATCACATTCTTGGCTTACTGTAGACCAACACCCCCACATTGGCACCAGGGAGTGTATGGGCCTTCTTTATTGGTTGAAAGTTCTTGCCTGTGAGCACACAATATGTCACTCACTTCCTGACTTCCACCCCTGGCTGAATTTGTCTCTTGGAAAAAAATATATACCTCTCAGACTTTTGTTTGTTTATAATTCCCCTTTACTTTGGCCATATCCTTGGAATGAGCAAGATTTTCCCAAGTAGAAGCCATGTTGAAGGGCTTTAGAAGTAGAGCATCTGTGTGTCTCAATTAATGAGCTGTCTACCTTGTTGTTCCTAATTCTTCACCCTCACTTTCAACCCAGTCTAATCAGCATTGGCTCCCACAGTGTCGAATAGTTGAAAGGGCTTTCACTAAACACAGTAATCTCCCCCCACCCCCCAATATTACTAAAACCAATGGGTACGTCCATCTCTATCTTACTTGACTCTGCCCAGCTTCTGATGCTGTTGACCTCCTTGACAGACTCGTCATCTTCCTTTGGTCTCCACACAGTTATTATTTTCCTGCTGTAATCATGGCTCTTCAATATCCTTTGCAAGTTCTTCTTTCTCTAGTGTTGATATTCCTTAAGATCCGTCCTGTGTCAGCCTCTTTCCTTTACACTTTCTCTGAGAAGTCACATCCCCTTTCATGGCTTTTGTTGAGATCTCTATGCCAATGACTTCCAAATCTCTACTTCTCCTAATTCCAGACTCAGCTGCCTTCTAGAATCTCTCTAACTGGAAATTCCTGAAACCATATTAGCACACTCCCTTCAAACTATTCCTCCTCTGCTACTGCTGCTGCTAAGTCGCTTCAGTCGTGTCCGACTCTGTGCAACCCCATAGACGTCAGCCCAGCAGGCTCTGTGGTCCCTGGGATTCTCCAGGCAAGAACACTGGAGTGGGTTGCCATTTCCTTNAGCACACTCCCTTCAAACTATTCCTCCTCTGCTACTGCTGCTGCTAAGTCGCTTCAGTCGTGTCCGACTCTGTGCAACCCCATAGACGTCAGCCCAGCAGGCTCTGTGGTCCCTGGGATTCTCCAGGCAAGAACACTGGAGTGGGTTGCCATTTCCTTCTCCAATGCGTGAAAGTGAAGTCGCTCAGTTGTGCCGGACTCTTGGCAACCCCATGGACTGCAGCCTACCAGGCTCCTTCCTCCATGGGATTTTCCAGGCAAGAGTGCATCTAAATATGTGTCACAATATCCACCCAGATGCTCTAGCCAAAAACCTAGGGTACATCCTTGATTACTCTTTTGCTCACCCTCCACCTTCCATCAATAACCAAGTCCAGTAAAATCTAGTCCTTTGGATTTACCCACTTACCTTTATCCCTATCTGGCCTAAGTGATCACCTCTGGATTTCTGCAATTCTTTGCTAGTTTCTTGCCTCTAGTTTTTCTCCCCTTGGATCATTTTCTACCAGTCACCGGAAAGTTTTGAATAAATATAATTCTAATAAATTCACCTCCTTTGTTTAAAATCATTTACTTGCTTCCCACTGTCCTAAGGCTAGAGCTCAAACTCCTTAGTGTGGCTTATAAGCTCTTCATGATTGGCAACCTGACTACCTGCCATCAGTCTGCTCTCCACTCCCACTGGATTCCAGTGTTTCAAATACGTACTGCTTCCTCTTGCTTCTTGACCTTCACAAATATTCTTTCCTTAGCCTGGAATGCTGTATCAGAACTTCAAACATACCTAGTCTAAATTCTACCCCCAAATTGTCATTTCTCTGATTCCTCAGTCATAATTAAATTTGGACATTTAGTTCTAAATTAACCCTTGAATTAAAATCCAAATTAATCTTATCCCAGCTGATGTATTTCTTATTTCTCTGAAAAATACCATCCAAGGATATGTTCTAATGAAAAATGTATTTGAACTAATTAACTTAGATCAGGATTGACTTTTACCATAGCTGAATATAAACTGGAACATNTAACCCTTGAATTAAAATCCAAATTAATCTTATCCCAGCTGATGTATTTCTTATTTCTCTGAAAAATACCATCCAAGGATATGTTCTAATGAAAAATGTATTTGAACTAATTAACTTAGATCAGGATTGACTTTTACCATAGCTGAATATAAACTGGAACATATTTTTTAAATTACTGGGATGTTTCCTTGATTATTATTCATCATGACATTCTGTCTTTGGAATTTTTTGCTCATTTCCAGTTGGCTTCTACTGCTCTCCTGTCTTACCTCTCAGCCCTTCCCCTCTGGTTACCCTACACTTGCCCCTCATTGGATCCAGTTTGCATGCAGTGGTAGCTGCTGTAGGGCTGCGGTTAAATAGAACTGCTCAGACTGCAACAGGAAAGCACTGAATCGAAAGCAAGGGAGAGGAAGCACAAACCGATACCCACCACAAAGCTGCTGAGTGCCCAGCATGACCCAAGCCGCACCCTCTGATGAGGAGTCTTGTGGAGGAGTAAGAAGCCACAGAGTTTAATAAATCATCAGCACAGCCTGTTCTCCACTGCCCGTGATCCAGCTTTCCCGGGTTACACGGATGTCACCAAGTTCTGGCCTAGGAAAGTGGGTGATGGCAGGATAGCCACCAGAGAAGTAGGGGGTAGGGGAAAGCCCCTCAGATGTATGACTGTCAACCATTTATCTCAAACTGTCCATAGGGTCCAGCTCTCTAAAGCAGAAAGAGCCCCAGTATATGAGTGTTTCAAAGGCACTGTCTACTTGAGTGATTCCCAGATGTAGGTTCCCATGTTCCCTGAAATATCTTTCCTACCTGCCTTAAAAGCTGCTTAAGTACTGGTCAGTACTATTTTATTTTATAGCTGAAGATAAGGCCCTTGTGAGATGCAATCAGAGAGCTTTAAATTCATGTCAAGGTATAAATGACTATTTTCAGATTCTCTCCTGACTTCGATGGAGGGAGAAAGAGAAGGGAAGGAGGAGAGAGCATCACAGATGTATTCCCCCTACTTTATGAATTAGCCCATGCCTGCCCTGGTTATGTATGTTTGTTGCCTTTGCTATCAAAGGAGACACTATGGAGAGGGAAATGGCAACCCACTCCAGTACTCTTGCCTGGGAAATCCCATGGACAGAAGAGCCTGGCAGGGTACAGTCCATGGGGTCACAAAAGAGTCACATATGACTTAGTGACTATCCCACAACAGCAACCCTGTGGTAGCCGGCCTCCAGGGAGGCCCTCAGTGATCCTTGCCTCTGTTTATACCCTAGGTAGTCTCCCCACACTTGAATCAGAGCTGAATTGTATGGCCAACTATATACAACTTCTGAGGATAGGTCGTAAAAGTCACTGTGGCGTTTGCCTTGTTCTCTGGGCTCACCTTTCTGGGGAAGTTAGCTGTTATGCCATGAGGACATTCAAGCAGCTCTGTCAAGAGGACCACGTGAGGGTAAGGGAGGCCTCCCACCAATGGCCAGCACCATGTGGCTTGCTAGCCATGTGACTGGGCTACCTTTAAAGTAATTCTCCATCCCCAATCAAACTTTCAAATGATTGCAGTCAATATCTGAATAAAACTCATCAAAACAAAAAAACTCCTGAGCCCCCCCAAAACCCTGGCTAAACCCACTGAAACAAACTATAAGAAAATAAATGTCTTGTTTTATAAAAAAAGGAAACACTAATTCTTCAGCAGCCAGGATTCTAGGGAAGGAGATGGAAAGTGTGGAGAAATGTGTAGTAACTAGATCTAGGTTTTAAACCCTGGTGAGGTTGGGAACTGCTTGAAATTGCAGAGTCTCCCAGTGACTCAGTCCTTATTACCTCAGAATCTGGGGAGGCGAGATGGCCCTGCTTTTGCAGCTGGAGAGGCAGAGGATAGAAACCAGGGGTTGCCATCTTCGTCTGCAGGAAAAGCTGTTTTGCTTGGCTGGAAGTGGGCACTTGTGTCTTCACAGAGTGCCAGACTCTCACTTCAGATAACAGAACAGGAAATACGGTGAGTGCAGCAGGGAGAGGAGAGAGAACGTACTATGTACCCAAGACTATTAAGTTACCCAGGGGCCTCTCTGCATCACACTTTTCTGTCCCTTAAGCAGTGGGGACTGACTATGGGGAGCACTGGGAAGCAGGTGAAACGTGTCCTGAAGGTACATCTGTTTCTCTTGCAGCATTCTTACCCTTCTTGTCATGTTAAGCTTCTTATCTCTTCAACCCAGAAAATCTTCCAAGATCTAGATCATCGGTGAAATTTAAATGGAGGAATATGGGCACNGACTATGGGGAGCACTGGGAAGCAGGTGAAACGTGTCCTGAAGGTACATCTGTTTCTCTTGCAGCATTCTTACCCTTCTTGTCATGTTAAGCTTCTTATCTCTTCAACCCAGAAAATCTTCCAAGATCTAGATCATCGGTGAAATTTAAATGGAGGAATATGGGCACCTTGATAGGAGCTGAGGGAAAGAATTCTGGAGTGGATGGACCATCTCTCTCACAAGGCCAGAGCCACAAGTAAAAATGTGACCTCTGTTTTAGTAACCCCAAAAGCTGTGAGTTGGAAGGGATCCTAATCAAGGAAAAAAAGGAACGGAGTTATAGTCAGATGACTTTGTTTTGAAACTCTCCTCCCTCCTCCTTCCTTCCTTTCCTCCCAGAAAGGAGGAGAGGGGAAGATAGCCATAGAATGGAATAATCCTTGAAGCTCAGAGGAATGGGGCCAGCTTCCCAAGCCTGAGTGCCCTGCCCAGGGTCTGCCCACTTTTCTCAGCAATCAAGGACATTCTTCCTTCTAAACCCTCAAGTTGTGTTTAATAATTTTCTGTGATCCAAGTTGCAGGGACAGAGTGACTTTGCTCCCCTGGTGCCATCTTTCAGCTGGTGACCTGACAATACATTCCATTCCTTAAGGAAATTCATAATATGAGTACAAAGAAGGGGAGACAAAGAGTGTGAGCTAATTTCAGAAAAAAACTTAACTTATGAAAGAGGAGAGAGAGGTTAGTTAGAGGGCATGTGGAATAAAGAATGGATTTCTTTTTCTTTTTTTTTCTTTTTTAATGAAGAGAGGTTTAGTGATGTGCACAAAGAGTGTAGTGAGAAATCTTGAGCAAGTTACTTCATTCCTAAACATTGATTCTTTCATCTGGGGGAAACAGAAGTTTCTATGAAGATTACAATTAAAATCAAACCCACGGTAACAGCTTGTGCACTGCAAAGCCCTTTTAAATATGTTAATTATTGTAACTATCATCATCTAGTGACTATACAGATGAGTAAGCGCTGGTCACAGCTGTTTCGTCTCTGTCTCTTATACCCTGTATGACAGAGCTGTGAGGAAGAGATGAGCTCTTGAGTAGGCAGGGCCAAGACACATAAGGAAGAGGCTAATTAATGGTGGTGTGATGTTTCTTGTCATGCTTTGAACCTTTGGGGGATGGTGTCTGTGTGTGTGCTCTTCCATATATGCATCTTGTACGATACTTTGCTACCAAATACTACTAAATGTAGCCTATTCTTCACCTTTCACTGTATTCTTATTTTAATTAACTTATATATTACTTTTAATTCTTATTTAAAAAACAGATACATTTTAGATCTCTCCAAAAGGCTCTAATTTAGAGAAAACATTTTTAGAAATTAAAACTACCCTTCTTGAAATGCAAGGGAATCTACAAATAATATTTAGATACGAATTTTTGCTTAGACAAAGGAGCATTTTCCTAGAAGTTACCTGCTGTTAATCCACAGCTTTTGTAGGAAAGGTTAACCTCTTATTTTTCTGGCTATTTGCAGGATTGCATTATAATTTTGCTTTGAAGCAAAACTGGCCACAGTAATCATGAGGCCTTTGCCAAACACTTCCCATCAACTCTACTCAGTATTATACACTCAGCGAAGCAGTCTTTATCCTCATCATCATTTGCTTTGCCCCTTTCTTTGAGCCATCTCACTCCCATTCCTATCAGTTTGCAGTAAAATTATCCTGCCACTCCCACATTTCCCCCCCTTTCCCATGTGGCTTCCTAACATTGAGGTGATTTATGCCTGCATTTCTTGGTGCACCTCTTTACCTCCCCCTTATCATCCCTCCTCCACTCCTTAGTCTGTACTCCTCTTCCCCTGGCCCCTCTGCACCTCCAGCATTTATTCCTACCAACCCCTCAGGCCAGTCCACAGCATGCTCCTTCATGCATTACATGAACAAATGTTTTGAGTGCACTGAACAGAACAACCTGGTGTCTTTTTCCAATAACGAATAAAAATAGCTATATTCAGATATAATTTATGTCCTATAAAGTTCACATGTTTATGGTGTACAATGCAATGGTTTGGGCTTCCCTCATGGCTCAGTGGTAAAGAATCTGCTTGCCAATGCAGGAGACGTGTTCAATCCTTGGGTCGGGAAGATCTTCTGGAAAAGGAAATGGCAATCCACTCCAGTATCCTTGCCTGGGAAATCTCATGAACAGAAGAGCCTGGTGGACTATAGTCCATGGGGTCACAAGGAGTTGGACACAACATAGCAACCGAACAACAACAATTCAATGGCTTGTAGTATATATGTAGAGTTTTACATCTATTACCTTAATTAATTTTAGAACATTTTTATTATCCCCCAAAGAAAGCTTATACCAGTTAATAGTCACTCAATATTTTCCCTCACCATTTCACCCTTTTGTGCCCCCTAATTCTAGGTAACCAATAATAGACTCTTTCTTTTTATATATCTGCCTCTTCTAAACATTTTACGTAAATGAGATACATACATTAGTGGTCTTTTGTGACTGGCTTCTTTCACCTACATAATGTTTTTCAGGTTCAACCACATTGTAGCATGTGGTATCTGCACTTCATTTCTTTTTATTGCCAAACAATGTTCCATTGTACGGAATATTTTCGCTTATCCAAAAGTTGGTGGACTTTTGGGCTGTTTTCATTTGGAGGCTATTATATGAATAAAACTACTATGAACATTTATGTGCAAGTTTGTGTATAGACGTAAGTAGGTTTTTTTTTTTTTTTTTTTTTTTTTGATTGATACCTTAAGGTAACTCTTCTTTTAGCATTTAGAGTGACTGCCAAATTGTTTTCCAAAGTGACTGCACCACACTTCTTATTTTCTCATAAGCAGTATATGAGGATTCCAACTTCTTCATATCCTAAACAAAATTTGTTAATGTCTGCCTTGTTCATTAAATCTAGTCTAGTGAGTGAGAAGTGGTATCTCACTGTGATTTTCATTTTCATTTCCTGAATGACTTTACATGTGCTTATTAGCTATTTGTATAAGCATTTTCTTTGGAAAAACATCTATTGTAATTACTCATTTTAAATTGGATTATTTCTTTTTATTATTGAATTGTAAGACTTCTAGATACAAGTCCCTTATCCAATTTATGATTCACAAATATTTTCTCCCATTCTATGGGTTTCCTTTTCACTTTCTTCATTAGAGTCCTGTGAAACACAAAAGTTTTTAATTTTGATCAAGTTCAATTTATCAATCCTCTCTTTTATCACTTATGCTTTTGGTGTTGTCTCTAAGAAATAGTTCCCTAACTCAAGGTCGCAAAGATTTCTTCCCATGTTTTCTTCTGTAAGGTTAATAGTTTAGCACCTACATTAAGCCTAAAGATCCCTTTTGAGTTAATTTTTATGTATGATATTTGGTAGAGGTCCAAATGAATTCTTTTGCATGTGGATATTCATTTGCCCCAACATTACTTGTTGAAAACACTATTTGTTGAAAGGACTATTCTTTCCCTATTGTCCTGACTTTTTGTCAAAAATCAGTTGTATCACTTTATAGATTACTAATTCTGTTTCATTGATTTATATGTTGTTGTTGTTCAGTCACTCATTCATGTCTGATTCTTTGCAACCCCATGGACTGCAGCATGCCAGACTACCATGTCCTTCACCATCTCCTGGAGCTTGATCAAACTCATGCCCATTGAGTTGGTGATACCATCCAACCATCTGGTCCTCTGTCATCCCTTTCTCCTCCTGCCTCCTNCAAAAATCAGTTGTATCACTTTATAGATTACTAATTCTGTTTCATTGATTTATATGTTGTTGTTGTTCAGTCACTCATTCATGTCTGATTCTTTGCAACCCCATGGACTGCAGCATGCCAGACTACCATGTCCTTCACCATCTCCTGGAGCTTGATCAAACTCATGCCCATTGAGTTGGTGATACCATCCAACCATCTGGTCCTCTGTCATCCCTTTCTCCTCCTGCCTCCTATCTTTCCCAGCATCAGGGTCTTTTCCAATGAGTCGGCTCTTTGCATCAGGTGGCCAAAGTATTAGAGCTTCAGCTGCAGCATCAGTTCTTCCAGTGAATATTCAGGATTCATTTCCTTTAGGATTGACTGGTTTGATCTCCTTGCAGTCCAAGAGACTCTCAAGAGTCTTCAACACCAGTTTTAAAGCATCAATTCTTCATCACTCAGCCTTCTTTATGGTCCAACTCTCACATCCATACATGACTACTGGAAAAACCATAGCTTTGACTAGATGAATCTGTCAGCAAAAGAATGTCTCTGCTATTTAACACACTGTCTAGGTTTGTCATAGCTTTTCTTCCAAGGAGCAAGCATCTTTTAATTTCATGGCTGCAGTTACCATCACACTGATTTTGGAGCCCAAGAAAATATGTCTGTCCTTATTCTAGTACCACACTTTTAAAAAATGATTACAGGGTATCTTTTCATAATTTCTTTATTTATTTCTGTCTGTGTTGGATCTTTGTTGCTGTGCTCAGGCTTTCTCTAGTTGTGGTGAATGGTGGGCTACTCTTTGTTGTGGTGTGTGGGCTTCTCATTGCAGTGGCTTCGCTTGTTGCAAAGAACAGGTCCTAGGGCATGTGGGCTTTAATAGTTGCAGCACGTGAGCTCAGCAGTTATGGTGCATGGGCTTAGTTGCTCCATAGCATGTAGTATCTTCCTGGACCAGGGATTGAACCTGGGTCCCCTGCATTGGCAGGTAGATTATCATCCACTTTGCTACCAGGGCAGTCCCACACTGTCTTGATTACTGCAGTTTTTCAGTAAGCTCTGAAATCAGGAACTGTGAATCTGCCAACTTTTGTTTTTCAAGATCATCTGGCTATTTTTTGTTGTTTTGTTGATTCACTTTTAATTTGTTTTTTAATTATAGGATATTGCTTTACAATGTGCTGGTTTCTGCCATACAACATGCAAATGAGTCATATACACACACACACACATACAGATATATGTACATATATATATGCCCTCCCTCCCTTTGAAGCCTCCCTCCCCCTTTCTCATTCATCCTGCCCTTCCAGGTTGTCACAAGTCGCCAGGTTAGGCTGTATTATTTAATAGTTTCCCACTAGTTGTCTATTTTACACACAATAGAGTATATATGTCAATGCTACTTTCTCAATTTGTCCTACCCTCTCCTTCCCCCGTTGTGTCCACACATTCTTTCCCTACATCTGTGTCTCCATTGTGTGTGTGCTCAGTTGCTCAGTTGTGTTGACTCTTTGCGACCCCATGGACTATAGCCGGCCAGGCTCCTCTGTCCATGGAATTTTCCAGTCAAGAATATTGGAATGGGTTGCTATTTCCTACTCCAGGGGATCTTTCCAACTCAGGGGTTCAACTGGCATCTCTTGCTCCTCCTGCATTGGCAGGCAGATTCTTCACCACTGGACCTTCTGGGGAGTCCATGTCTCCATTCTTTCCCTGCAAATAGGTTCATCAGTACCAGTTTTCTAGATTCCATATATATGAGTTAATATATGATATTTGTTTTTCTCTTCCTGACTTAACTCTGTATAATAGGCTCTACATTCATCCACCTCTTTAGAATGACTCAAAATTCATTCCTTTTTATGGCTAATATTCCATTGTATATATGGAATATTACACACTTCTTTATCCTTTCATCTGTCGATGGACATCTTCCTAGCTTCCATGTCCTGACCATTGTAAATATTGCTTCAATAAACATTGGGATACATGTGTCTTTTTGAATTGTGGTTTTCTCAGGGTATATGCTCTGTAGTGCGGTGCAGGGTCATATGGTAGTTTTATTTCTAGATTGTTAAGGAATCTCCGTACTGTTTTCTGTAGTTGTTGTATTAGTTTACATTCCCACCAACTGTGCAAAAGAGTTCCCTTTTCTCCACATCCTCTCCAGCATTTATTGTATTTTTTTTTTGATGATCGCCATTCTGATTGGTGTGAGGTGATACCTCAGTGTAGTTTTGATTTGCATGTCTCTAATAACAAGTGATAGTGGAGGTGATGGAATTCCAGTTGAGCTATTTCAAATCCTGAAAGATGACGCTATGAAAGTGCTGTACTATGCCAGCAAATTTGGAAAACTCAGCAGTGGCCACAGGACTGGAAAAGGTCAGTTTTCATTCCAATNGCTATGGTTTTTCCAGTAGTCATGTATGGATGTGAGAGGTGGACTGTGAAGAAAGCTGAGTGCCGAAGAATTGATGCTTTTGAACTGTGGTGTTGGAGAAGACTCTTGAGAGTCCTTTGGACTGCAAGGAGATCCAACCAATCCATTCTAAAGGAGATCAGCCCTGGGTATTCATTGGAAGGAATGATGCTGAAGCTGAAACTCCAGTACTTTTTGGCCACCTCATGTGAAGAGTTGACTCATTGGAAAAGACTCTGTTGCTGTGAGGGATTGGGGCAGGAGGAGAAGGGGATGACAGGGGATGAGATGGCTGGATGGCATCACTGACTCGGACGTGAATCTGAGTGAACTCCGGAAGTTGGTGATGGACAGGGAGGCCTGGCGTGCTGCGATTCATGGGGTCGCAAAGAGTCGGACACAACTGAGCCACTGAACTGAACTGATCTGATAGGATTNAGGAGGAGAAGGGGATGACAGGGGATGAGATGGCTGGATGGCATCACTGACTCGGACGTGAATCTGAGTGAACTCCGGAAGTTGGTGATGGACAGGGAGGCCTGGCGTGCTGCGATTCATGGGGTCGCAAAGAGTCGGACACAACTGAGCAACTGAACTGAACTGATCTGATAGGATTGAGCTCTCTGGAGGGATTTCCAAGCACTGTTCCATGGCCAGGAGGGACGGGAAGCAAGCTGATGCCATCATGGCCTCTCCAGGGCAGCAAGGCGCCAGGGTCTGGCACCAAGGGTTTTTTGAGTCTCCCTCTCTGGAGCCAGGCTCAAAATCATTTGGGCCTTTTTGGAAATAAGTGACAGAAATGTGGAACAGAGGAGGGTTAAGAAAATAAAAACAGCCGTTTAGGGACCCAGCCTTCCTGCACGCACAAGGCCGTTGACTGTGTTGTGAGGCTGCCATGCTTCTGTGTGTTTAGCCTGAAACCCGTGGGTATAGGTGCGTGAGGAGATCTTGCTGGGGCCCCTGGGAGCCCCAGGAACCACTGAAACCCTAACGGCGGCTTCTTGGTCCAGTGGGCATTAGAGTTACCCGCAGTGGGCCCTGTTATATCTCACATTTTGGAACCATCATCAGACGCTGAGCAATGTTCCCGAGTCATTGAACATATAAGCCAGGAGAAGAGGGAACTCGGGTTTTCTGCAGCGCCTTTTCCCCACTAACCTGCATGCTGACTCTCAGATCATGACCAGGGTGTTTGTTTTCCTCTGGGCACTGAGAAAAGTTCACAAGAGTGGGGGTGATTGATCAGTCTGTCCTGTTCCTCTAGATGACTGGTCTCCTGGGGCAGAGGCCCAGTCTGTCGGCTCATCACTTCCTCAGAAGGGCTGGAGGGGCCACAGAAGTTTGGAGGAGGTCAGCCTCCAGGTGTGGGGAGGGAAGGTGGTATCTCTGGGGTATCAGAAGCCACGTGTCTCGGGGTGGGGGTGCTGCTCAGTCAGGGGTGGGCCGTGAGCTCAACTGCAGCTTCAAAACTTGTCTCTGGAAATGATAAGCTCCCACACCAGGCCTGTGGGCCAGTGCAGGTCTCTGCTCTTTTTAGAGCCTAGTATTTCGCGGCTTCTCTTGTCAAGAATGACCCGGGCTGGAGAGGGATGGAGAGGAAGGAAGGTGCGACCTCCCAGTCTCAGGAGGGTTAGGACAGGTGGGGGGAACCTTTGCCATAGCTTAACAATGTCACCCGAGTGGGTGAGTTTGGTCTCTGGTTGAGAGGAGAGGAGGCTGAAGAGGAGAAGAGCAAAGAAATAATAATAATAAAAAAAAAAATTGTAGAAACTGACAGTCCCTTGGGAGTTTCTGGATCGGAAGGGCTGGCTCCAACAGGTGGACAGTTTCTGCTACTAGTTCTCAGAAACTGCTGCCCCCCTGACCCCAGCCTTCCCAGTGCCACCAGCCCCATCATTAATACACCCGGGGAGAGCCATTAAAACAGATGCTGCCCCTGGCCCATCAGGAAAGGAGTCTGGTTTGCTAATCCCCCTGAAGTCAGTTCCAGGAAGCAAGAATCAGTGAGTGTCAGCATCAACCAAATTTATAAACGTATCTTAATATCAAAAGATCCCAAACACCTGGTTAAAAAAAAAAAAAAAGAAGGCACCAAAGCATTAAGGAAAAGTAAGTGGGTCTCAGTGCCCCTGAGTTGAATCGGGGCATCACTGTCTTCTCCGCGCTGCTGGATCTGGTGAGTCCCTTGTCCCATATCGCACAAGGAGGCGGGAGGGCTCGGGCCCAGCCTGAGGACCGCGACGTTTACATTGTTGTGAGTCTGTTTCTCCTGCCACACCTTGGAGCCTGCGGGGGTGGGTGGGGG
>SJYA01000524.1:635741-682750 GCA_006410615.1 Neotragus moschatus | reverse complement strand
GGGTGGGGGTGGGGGTGGGGGGACAGCGTCTGCCGTCTCCTCCTTTTGCATCTGCCGGCCAGGTATCCTGCACCCGTGGGAAGTGTGAGATCGGTGCTAGGGGAATGAGAGTGCTTTCCAAACGGTAATCCTTCCGGTGCTGGCACCTGGCTTCTACCCAGGCAAGTACGGCACAGACGGTCACGATACAGTCACTGGGCCCCTGGGTCGACTCCTACTTGCGTCCTCAACATGTAGCAGGTGGGGAAAAACAGTTGAGCTGGGCTGGAGAGTAATGAGTGATGAAGTTTGTGACCGTAAGTTGGGAGCGGGCACTTCCAGTTCCCTGAGCCCAAAGACCTCATTTTATGGCTGAGGCCTCTGTGGCCTGGATGGCCCTCTGCATGTCCTTTGCTGGGCACCAGCCTTTCTGACGGAGAAGGCAATGGCACCCCACTCCAGTACTCTTGCCTGGAAAATCCCAGGGACGGAGGAGCCTGGTGGGCTACAGTCCATGAGGTCGCGAAGATTCGGACACAACTGAGCGACTTCACTTTCACTTTTGTGCACTGGAGAAGGAAATGGCAACCAACCCACTCTAGTGTTCTTGCCTGGAGAATCCCAGGGACGGGGGAACCTGGTGGGCTGCTGTCTATGGGGTCGCACAGAGTCGGACACGACTGAAGCGACTCAGCAGCAGCAGCAGCAGCAGCAGCAGCAGCAGCCTTTCGGAGTCTGCACCCAGCATGCCACCACATTGCCACCTTGAGTGGTCTCATTGGTCACAGCCTGTGATGGCTTGCGTGCAGTGGGGCCAAAGAGGGTTTGAAGTGCAGGGCCCCAAGCATAAGGGACTTGAGACCCAGCCTTGGCAGGGGCAGTTGTCTCTGGTGGCATGAACAGAGAGAGAAGACTTAGGAGTGCTCACTTCACAACTCCGAACCCTCCTAAGAAACAACCCTGGACTGGGGAAGAGGTCCCAGATGTCATGGTGGACTTCTCCCTTCCAATCATCATTTGAGGCAGCTGCTCCCCGCTCCCAGCCCTGCTGACACAGACTGCTCCCTCATCCAGGTGGTATCAGGGACCACCTGACCTGCCTCCTGTGAAACCTGTATGCAGGTCAAGAATCAAAAGTTAGAAGTGGACATGGGATAGCCAACTGGTTCCAAATTGGGCAAGGAGTATATCAAGGCTCTATATTGTCACCCTGCTTATTTAACTTATATGCAGAGTATATCATGAGAAACGCTGGGCTGGATGAAGCATAAGCTGGAATCAAGATTGCCGGGAGAAATATCAATAACCTCAGATATGCAGATGACACCACCCTTATGGCAGAAAGTGAAGAGGAACTAAAGAGCTTCTTGCTGAAGGTGAAAGAGGAGAGTGAAAAAGCTGGCTTAAAACAACACTCAAAAAGCAAAAATCATGGCATCTTGTCCCATCACTTCATGGCAACTAGATAGGGAAAAAATGGAAACATTGACAGACATTTTCTTGAGCTCCAAAATCACTGCAGATGATGACTGCAGCCATGAAATTAAAAGATGCTTGCTCCTTAGAAGAAAAGTTATGACCAACTTAGACAGCATATTAAAAAGCAGAGACATTACTTTGCCAACAAAGGTCCATTTAGTCAAAGCTAGACTAGACTCCTGGTTTTTCCAGTGGTCATGTATGGATGTGAGAGTTGGACCATAAAGAAAGCTGAGCGCCGAAGAATTGATGCTTTTGAACTGTGGTGTTGGAGAAGACTCTTGAGAGTCCCTTGGACTATAAGGAGATCCAACCAGTCCATCCTAAAGGAAATCAGTCCTGAGTATTCATTGGAAGGACTGATGGTGAAGCTGAAACTCCGATACTTTGGCCACCTGATGCAAAAAAAACTCACTCACTGAAAAAGACCTTGATGCTGGAAAAGATTGAAGGCAGGAGGAGAAGGGGATGACAGAGAATAAGATGGTTGGATGGTATCACCAAACTGGATGGACATGAGTTTGAGCAAGCTCCGGGAGTTGGTGATGGGCAGGGAAGCCTGGTGGGCTACTGCCCTTGGGGTTGCAAAGAGTCAGACATGACTGAGCGACTGAACTGAACTGAACTGAGGAAGGGCCAGAATGCTGGGTGAGGCCTTCCTGACTGCCATCCACAGGTGCTATTCCAGAAGCAAAGGCCAAGGGCCCTGGGATCCTCGGGCAGGACCTCCCATGTCCACTGAATAGAAATGGGGGAAGTAGGTTCTGAGACCACTGGCCTTGAGGTCTGGTCTAAGGTAGACTTGACTTTGTGCATTGTGAGGAATAAGAGTAGACTGATGATGTTTCCTGTGGGGAAACAGGATGGGCCTTATTCCTGGGTACTAACATTTTTCTGCAGGGATCCCTGTCCCTCCCAGCACCCTCCCAAGAAGGGAGGCGTGAACCCTGTCATGTGGACCCTATGGGGCTTCTGCCCCCTGCATGGGCAAACAGAAATTCAAGTGGCACTGTGATTCCTCAAGGACAAGCCAGTGGAGGGGCCCTGGGGTGCTCCAGGGAGTACCCAGTTGTCCCCTGTGAACTGCCAGCCCCGCTATGCTGGGGGCAGGGGGTGCTTAGACCGCCTGGTAGGCGGGGCATTCGAACCTAGCAGCTGAGAAAGGCCAGTCTTACTTTGGACAACCAGGTCCACCGAGAACATTCTTTAATGCCTGCAGTGATGAGGTTGGGGTGGCGGGGAGCTGAGAGGGAGGAAAGGGCTAGAGTAGTCTGCCTTGCAGGGCCCCCGCCCACACCCTGCCATGGAATTTCTATGTTACTGCCTCGAGGATGTAGCCATTCTTTCTGAGCCCACTGCCCAGCTCTCCTGCTGGGAAATCTTTGGGGCTTTGCTTCCTAGTGACGGCTGACCTCTCCTCTCTGTGTTGTGTGATGGGATCTAGTTCCCAATAAGCAGACGTCACCCTTGACCACAGCCCAGGGGGTGTCGATGCCCGCTCCCCAGATCTTCCACAGTGATGCCCACACCTCCTCAGGCACCACCTGCTTCCCGGTGATGCTGCCCTCACTGGTTCACACCTGGCCTCCTGCGGGGGCGGGGGGGGGGGGCTCCAGGCTCAACCCTTCCAGTCCTTTCCATGTGCTACTGACAAGAGATTCTCCCCTGACTGCACTGCCCACCTGTGTCTTCCTGGCTCACAAAACCTTCAGCATCTTCCCATCACCCACAGATGAACATGCAAACTTTTTACGTGGGATGAGGGCTGCCTCTGTGTCCCTCTCTCTTTTCCAGCAGACACCTTCCCTCTCTGCCCAAACGTTTCCCCAGTTGCTCCTGACCCCTTGGGAACAACCCCTTCCCTCTCTCCCCTTAAAAGCCTCGGATTTCACCCAGATTCCAGCTTGAAGGCCCCCTCTGCCCGCTGCCTCGTTTGGTCGCCTGTCATTGTCTGTCTTTCTCCTCAAAGACAGTCAATTCCCTGAGGGCGTGGACTGTGGTTTCTGTTTTCTTGAAGTTACAGCCTTCAACAAAGGGCCCAAGACTGTGTTCGCTGGCCCTGTGGGCTGGTGCATTTAAGATGCTCCCATGACCTCCAGGGCCAGGCCTAGGGGCATGATAGCTTCAGTGGGAAAGGGGCAGTGGCAACTCCATACTTATGCCAAGGGTGGCCTGGAAGGAACCTGGGCCAGAAATGAGCCAGGAGAAAGGGAGGTCACACAGGTGGCTTCTTGTGTTCTTGAGGTTTGAGAAGCAGGAATCCCCCCCACCCCCGTGCCCATCACCAGGGAAGACCAACACCCNAGTCTGAGTGAACTCTGGGAGTTGGTGATGGACAGGGAGTCCTGGCGTGCTGCAATTCATGGGGTCGCAAGGAGTCAGACACAACTGAGCGACTGAACTGAACTGAACTGAATAACATGCGATGTTGAGCATATTTTCATGTTTACCGGCCTTCTGTATGTCTTCTTTGGAGAAATGCCTGTCTAGGTCTTCTGCCCATTTTTTATTGGGCTATTTGTTTTTCTGACA
Source organism: Neotragus moschatus (assembly GCA_006410615.1). Lineage (NCBI taxonomy): Eukaryota > Metazoa > Chordata > Mammalia > Artiodactyla > Bovidae > Neotragus > Neotragus moschatus. Next base: position 678,760 of record SJYA01000524.1, on the reverse strand, counting down.
TTGAGTTGTATGAGTTGCTTATATATTTTGAAGATTAATCCTTTGTCAGTTGCTTCATTTGCAATTATCTTTTCCCACTCTGAGGGTTGTCTTTTAATTTTGTTTATTGTTTCCTTGGTGAATTTTAGGATCAGTTGAAATTGACAAACTGACTCTAAAATTCAGTCCCCATTTTTAATAAATTATTAAAACATTTTCTTCCTTATTTAAGATGAAATTGGATAAGCAGGACCAAGCAGGTTCACTTTGGAGTTGTGAAAAGCAGGGTGGTCCTTTGAAAGGGAAACCAAACTAATGGAGGAGGGGAATACAGGAGCCAAAAAGTTTGCTGAACTTCCCACCCTAGTGAGAGGAATGTTTGTTCAGAGGAGGCAGTTTGATCTAGCACCAGGGGACATTGTGGAAGATAATTGAAACTGTTAAGTTCATTGATCTCCCCAGAAGGGAAAAAGATCTCCAAGTAAGCAGTATTGTTAGTTTGTTGATTCTTACAGAAGAAGATTCTCATCAAACTAGGCGGAGCAGCTGGCCCTTTCTTAGAGATGTAAGACAAGAAAAAAAAAAGAAGGAATCCCTNGACATTGTGGAAGATAATTGAAACTGTTAAGTTCATTGATCTCCCCAGAAGGGAAAAAGATCTCCAAGTAAGCAGTATTGTTAGTTTGTTGATTCTTACAGAAGAAGATTCTCATCAAACTAGGCGGAGCAGCTGGCCCTTTCTTAGAGATGTAAGACAAGAAAAAAAAAAGAAGAAATCCCTCCCTGTCTTTTCTTAACTCTCTCTGTGGCCAGGCCTAACATTTATCCATTATTGTTCCCCTTCCCCTTTATAACTTCCCTGAAAAGAGAGGGAGGGGAGGGATAAAAAGAAGAAAACCATCCAGGGAGAGAGGGCTAGAGGTGCTGGGGGAGGTGGGGAGTCCTGGGGCACTGAAAATGAAAGATCTTTAAGGTACTGCTGGGCTTCCCCAGTCGCTCAGGTGGTAAAGAGTCCACCTGCAGTGCAAAAGAGCTGGGTTCAGTTCCTGGGTCAGGAAGATTCCCTGGAGAAGGGCATGGCTACCCACTAGAGTATTCTAGCCCGGAAAGTTCCATGGACAAAGGAGCCTCATGGGCTACAGTTCATGGGGTCGCCAAGGGTGGGACAGGGCTGAGTGACTAACGCAACAACAACAAGGAGCTGCTAACAGAGCCCACTATGGAACGTGACAATACAGAACAAGAGCATGGGATGAGCATATTCTTTGACTCAGGAACCCAACTCCTGATAGCTTATCCTAAGGAAATAAAACATGAAAAAATTGGGAGTGGCAGTGTTAATGAGAATGTTATTTATAATAGCACCAGCTGAGGCAACCTAAATCTCTAAAATAATTGTTTTATGACACCATAGTATTATAAAGATAGTAGATAATCATTCCAGCTCCATGATCAAAATGGCACCTGAAGGGCATCACATCCCACTGCATTCTCTACTACCCTGGGTTCAAGTCACATAATTGCTCACCTGAATTATTCCAGGGGCCTCACAACTCATTTTTATGCTTTCGCCCCAACCCCTAGTGTACTCTTAACACAGTAGTCATCAGAACCCTTTAGAAAACTTTAACATGACTATCCTCTATGCAGATCAGGAAGGAACAGTTAGAACTGGACATGGAACAACAGACTGGTTCCAAATAGGAAAAGGAGTATGTCAGGGCTGTATGTTGTCACCCTGCTTATTTAACTTATATGCAGAGTACATCATGAGAAATGCTGGGCTGGAAGAAGCACAAACTAGAATCAAGATTTCCAGGAGAAATATCAATAACGTCAGATATGCAGATGACACCACCCTTATGGCAGAAAGTGAAGAGGAACTCAAAAGCCTCTTGATGAAAGTGAAAGAGGAGAGTGAAAAAGTTGGCTTAAAGCTCAACATTCAGAAAACTAAGATCATGGCATCTGGTCCCATCACTTCATGGCAAAGAGATGGGGAAACAATGGCAACAGTGGCAGACTTTATTTTGGGGGCTCCAAAATCACTGCAGATGGTGATTGTAGCCATGAAATTAAAAGACGCTTACTCCTTGGAAGAAAAGTTATGACCAATGTAGATAGCATATTCAAAAGCAGAGACATTACTTTGCCAACAAAGGCCCATCTAGTCAAGGCTATGGTTTTTCCAGTGGTCATGTGTGGATGTGAGAGTTGGACTGTAAAGAAGGCTGAGCGCCTAAGAACTGATGCTTTTGAACTGTGGCGTTGAAAAAGACTCTTGAGAGTCCCTTGGACTGCAAGGAGGTCCATTCTAAAGGAGATCTAAAGGTGTTCATTGGAAGGAATGATGCTAAAGCTGAAACTCCAATACTTTGGCCACTTCACGCAAAGAGTTGACTCATTGGAAAAGACCCTGATGCTGGGAGGGATTGGGGGCAGGAGGGAAAGGGGACGACAGAGGATGAGATGGCTGGATGGCATCACCAACAAGATGGACATGAGTTTGAGTAAACTCCAGGAGTTGGTGATGGACAGGGAGTCCTGGTGTGCTGCGATTCATGGAGTCGCAAAGAGTTGGACACGACTGAGCAACTGAACTGACTGACTGATCCTCTATGTAAAAGCTTTCACACCTCCCCCTCATTTAGTATGAAGCTGAAGCCTTCTGTTGGTCCCAGACCCCACCTCCGTGGCCCCCACTGTTCTCTGGCCTCATCTGATGCCACTTTTCCTCTTTCACACTCCACTCTGGCTATATAGGCCTCCTTACTGCTTCCTGAACACACCAGCCCTTCTCCCACCTCTGTGACTTTGAAACCCCTTTTCCCTCTTCTCCCAGATATCCATATGGCTTGTTCCCTCACCACCTTCAGCTCTCTGCCCTAATGTTGCATATGAGACATTCTTTCCCTAAACCATTATATAGTTTGGAATTGACATGTACACACTGCCGTATTTAAAATGGATAACCAACCAGGACCTGCTCTACAGCACAGGCAACACTGCTCAATGTTATGTGACAGCCTGGACGGGAGGGGAGTTTGGGGAAGAGTAGATATATGGATATGTATGACTGAGTCCCTTAGCTGTCCACCTGAAATTGTCACAACATTGTTAATCAGCTATCCACCAATACAAAATAAAAAAGTTAAAAATTAATAAAATAGGAAAAAAAATTTTAATTGTTTTCTGTCCCCACCCACCAGCTCCCAGTACTTCTTATTTCCCTTCCATGCTTTGTTCACCTCCATTGTACTTATCACCTTATCTGGTTTATTTACTTGGGTTACTACCTGATTCTCCCCACAGGATCTGTGCGCTATGGGAGCGGGGATTTATGTATGTTGCTTACTATAGCCCTTGACTGCCTGGCATGGGGTAGCTGTTCAATAAATATTTACTGAATGAATGAATGCATCCATAAAAGTAGTAACTATGAAAACTAGGCTGTGATTTTGCAAGTGGGAAAATACAAAAGATATAAACGGCGAGGTGCACAGTGTCTGTGGCAGTGTGGTACGGGAGGCGCTTTCTGGGGGCTGGGGGATTGGAGAGACCTGGACTCAAATCCTGCCTCCACCACTTTGCAGCTATGTGACTTTGGGCAAGCGGGCCTAATCTCTTAGTTTCACACTCTGTGACGCAGTTGTGATAGTGACTCCCTGATAGTGATGTGAAAATTCAATGAGAAAATATAAATGAACACATGGCACGTAGTAGGTACTCTATGAACCTTAAATGCCCCTCTTCTCCTAAGAAAGGCTGAATATCCAGTGGAGAAGAACTGGGTGGAAGGATACAAAAGTAGAAATAGTTGGGTGTGTCAAATAAAGGGACTGAGAATATTTAATTTTATTTGACATAATCGATTCCTCCCTATGCAGGGGTATGTGAACAGAGGGTAGACTGGGGGCAGTGGGGAGGTTCTCCCAGGTATCTCCTGGGTCTGGTTTTCACCTCTGACACGTACTCAATGTGTGACATAAAGTAAATCTAATCACTCTGGGCCTGTGTCCTTAACTATAAAATGAAAAGGTTGAATTGAGTAACTTTTAGTGCCATCAGTACTTACAATTTCATACTTTAAATAGGCAAGTCATTCCACCTGGCTTTGCCCCACTTCAGCCCAGCCTTACTCACATGTGATGGCCAGATGTTTCTAATCTTAGGCATAAAAGACTCTATTCTTTGGTTTTCAGAAGCCAAAAGAAACTGGAAAGTTTAGGAAAACTGCTAAGCAGATGAACTTTCCTTCTCTCCGGTTCTTAAACAGCCACATTCAGATAGTTCAAACTTAGAAAATTCGAAAAGCAAAGCAAAACAAATATTCACCTTTGGGTTTGAATCAACTATGTAAAGTTTGAAGCCATGAAGGAAAGTGTATGTATGTGGTTTTATTTTATTTTTTTAGCAGCAACCAAAAAGTAGATGTCAGCAGTTTTCAATTGTAACTATAACCTTGTACCCGCATGGCTGTGAGCTGCAGCCAGGAGAGAAAGGCTGGAAGAGAGTGACTGGAGCCTTCTCCTGCTTTGGAAAGCTTGTGGCTTTGTTTTCTTCGCATTGCTTCACCAAGGCGGAGGAGAGGAGGATGTTTGGGTTTGCAGGCCGCCAGCCACTGTCAGCAAGTTTGCAGCCCTGGCTTCACTTCCCTGAGCTGGGGGCGGGCGGTAGGGGGCTGCAAGGAGGGTTAGAAGGGTGGGGGGTAAGGGTCAGCTGCCCTGGCCTCCCTCTAACAACAGAGCCACAGAGATTTCAAATACCCCACCAGTTGCAAGGCTCCGACTTTACTCAGCTGAAAACGGACGATCTCATCTGGGAAGGGTCAGTTAAAAAATGACAGAACTGCCCAAAGTAAACAGACGGAACAACCACAACAGAAACTTTCTCTGCAATGTTTCCGTATAATTACCGGCCCAGCCCACCAGAGCTCTGGCTAGAGTCCCCACCCACCCTCTCTGTTGCCCCCATGGCCTTGTTTGAGTAAGCCCTGGCTGACCCGGCAGCGCCTCCGGTCCTCAGGCCTCTGTCCAGAGCTCTCCGCAGAGAGCAAGGAGAGTTCAGGTTGCAGAGTGTTTTTCGAATTGAGTTTGGGGATCACCGAGCAAGAACACCCTGTAGAGCTTATTTATCAAGACCTCTAACCAATGAGAAAACTCAGCTTAAATGATGTGCCAGAAGGCAGAGAATAAACTCTGGGGGAAGGGGTGGGAGTGGGGGCCGAACTGGTCTCTCCATTCCCGAAGAGGGCTCATTGCAGATTATCATCCACCGTTGCTGCAAAAGGCAGTAAAATAGGGAAGTTAATTAAAGTTCTCTTTCTCCACTTTTTCTTTCTCACCAAATCCTACCTTGTTGACCTTCAGGGCTGAGCAGGAAAACATATTTTGAGTGTAGACTTGAAGACAAGAAGTAAACCTGACCTTATACGTATAACAGTACCTTGGGTGCACTTCGGAGTTCACAGTACCTACCAGCCCCTACAGGCTCAGGAATCCCACAAGCCTAGAACTCTGGCACTGCACTTTTTAGCTGTGTGAATTCGTATAAACAAATTATCTACTCTCGCCACAACTCAATTTCCACACCTGCCAAATGGGGACGGTCGTAGCATCTTCTTTGTAATGTAGTCATGACGGGGTGGTCCGTGTTATGTGCAATGAGAAAACCAACAGATGGTAGACATCGCTAATACCCTAAAAGATATGTATTCTACCCTTTTCACACCTGAGGAAATTAAGGCTCAGAGAGGCTACAGGGCCGCAGTCTTACAACCGGTTAGTCAGAGAGCCTGGGTTCAGCTCAGCCTCCTGATGACATATCCAGGGCACTCACCCCCACACTGCTGAGTGTAGATGGTCAAAGGTGGCTCCAGGCCATGGGTCAGAAGTGTCTGTCCTGGGACTATTGGAATGACATGGTATTTATTAAGCCTTCACATTCCCAGGGGACTGGGAAATGGATGCTTCAGGGGGTAAGGTAGGCTTTCATGTGCAGCTTATTTTTTAAATCAGTCTTTACACAGACATCAGCTAGGAAAAGAGACCTAGTACTAATCCTGGCTCCAGCCCAGGGGAGCTGAGCTCGGGGGCTACATCAGAAGTCCTTGATTATCCTCAACTGTCCTTTCCTTTGGCAATGCTTCCTTGATGCGCTAAGGATATTTTGTTTACCCTGGTATTAGAGCCTTCTTCACACACTCTCATGTTACAGTATTTTGGAGTATCCGTCTCATTTCCTGTTGGAACAGTGAGTGCCTGAGATGACACACTGAGACATGGGAAGGAAATATGGGAACACTTGCTTCTATTTATTCTTCAATCCAAATACTAACAAAACCAGGCTTTACCAATATTTAAAAATTAGTATAGGAGAACATATATGCTTTACAATAAATATGCAATTATTGGGAGTGCCTGCTCCATATTTTTGGTGGAGTGGGATGATGAAAGAATTTGGACATAGAGGTTTTAGAGATGAGCTTCTCAAGGGCAAGAGATGTGCCTAGTTCCGATTTGTAACCTACCTTCATCCTCAGTGTCTAGCACTAAACCATTCCCCAAAGAGATATTTGGCACCTACATGAACTTGGTTGTCTTTCTTCCCCCAACCCTCCTCTTGTCATCCACCTAATATAATCCCACTTCTTGTTCAATATTCTGCCAAGACTTGAAATAAAAATGATAAAGTTGTGTTTGAGAAGTAAAGAGTGCAAGTGTCATGAGAAGATTGAAAAGTATAAGACTGAAATAGAAATAAAAGCAAAATTAAACAAGTGGAACCTAATCAAACTTATAAGCTTTTACAAAAGAAGCCATAAACAAAACAAAAAAACAGTCTAAAGAATGGAAAAAATATTTGCAAATGATGTGACTGACAAGGGATTGAATTCCAAAATATACAAACAGCTCACATAACTCGACCACAAAGAAACAAATGATCCAATCAAAAAATGAGCAGATCTAAATAGACACTTCTCCAAAGAAGGGATATAGATGGTCAACATCACTAATTATTAGAGAAATGCAAATCAACACTATGATGAGATATCACCTCACATCGATCAGTAAAGTCTACATATTAAAAAGTCTACAAATAATAACTACTGGAGAGGGTGTGTAAAAAAAGACCCCTCCTACACTGTTGGTAGGAATGTAAATTGGTGTAGCCACTATGGAAGACAGTAAAGATGTTCCTTAAAAAACTAAAAATAGAACTACCATATAATCCTGCAATCCTACTCCTGGGTTTATATCCAGAAAAGATGAAAACTCTAACTCAAAATGATATATGCACCCCAATGTTCATAACAGCATTAAAATAGCCAAGAAATGGAAGCAACTTAAATGTCCATCAACAGATGAATGGATAAAGAATATGTGGTATGTATATACAATGGAAAATCACTCAACCATAAAAGAGAATTAAATAATACCATTTGCAGCAACATAGATTGACCTAGAGATTATCACAGTAAGTGAAGTTGTCAGTCACAAAAAGACAAATATCATATATCACTTATGGAATCTAAAAAAATGATACAAGTGAACTTATTTACAAAACAGAAATATACTCATAGACATAAAAAACAAGCTTACGGTTACCAAAGGGGAAAGGAGGAGGGGAATAAATTAGGAGTTTGGGATAAGGAGATACAAAATACTATATAAAAAAATAAGTAAACCACAAGGTTCTGCTCTATAGCACATGGAACTCTGTATTTAATATCTTGTAATAAAATATAATGGAAAATAACTTGAACAAGAATATTTACATATAAACATATTTAGTTATATATGTAATTCGGAATCACTTTGCCATACACCAGAAACTAACACAACATTGTAGTAAATCAACTATACTTCAATTATAAGTCATAAATAAGTTGATAAACCAAAGTTCAAGACTGAAAGTCCCAAAGAAGACAGGTAATGGTAGTTCAAGGTACACAGCTGACAAGAGCAAAACACCCTAGAGCCATGGGCACAAAGACAGGCATGGAGCACTAGCTCTGCTGTCTGAGAAATCAAGTGCAGCCTGAGCATCCGAATGTTTCCAAACTGAGCACATCCTCTTTCTCCCAAAGCCTCAGGAAGCAATGCAACACAAACAGAGAGCAAGGGTCCTGGAGGACTCTCAGCTCTGTCACTCTCCCTGCCCAGGTGCTCCTGGGCGAGGCCCCTAACCACTTCTCACCCTTCTCCTCCCAGGAAAATCGCTCTTTACTTACTTACTTACAGGTGAGTTTGGACTAGACGATTATGGAGGTGCCTTCATCCTCTGAAGCAGCCCTGAATATAGATGAAGTTGGTGGGTTTTTACAAGAGACAACTGCACTTTGAGGGGCACCACTGAGGCCCACTGGACCAAAAACGTGACCTGCTGTGGTGTGTGACATCCCCCACTTAGATGCTGTGTTTCTATGCAGGGCTTACCAAACCGCCAGTGACTACAGATATGCTGCCACTTTGAGTCTCAGCAATGTCCATTAAACATGTAGAGTGAGACAGCAAGTTATAAAAGACTTGTGTTGGATATATCTGTACATATATATACAGAAAAAAGGGAGAAGGAAATGGCAACCCACTGCAGTGTTCCTGCCTGGAAATTTCCGTGGAGAGGATCCTGGTGAGCTAAAGTCCATGGGGTCACAAAGAGCCAGACACGACTAAGTGACTAAGCACACACACAGAAAAAGAACTGAGGGATATGCACCATATTTTAATACTGATAATTGCTAAGGTGCAAAAGAGTGAAGATGAGGGTAGAAATTTTATCATTTACTTTAAATTCTTCTATTTCATTAGCTTGTTTTTAATAAGCTATTTAAATATATATATTTATTTATTTGTCTGTGCTAGGTCTTAGTTGCAACATGTAGGATCTGGTTCCCTGACCAGGGATGGAACCTGAGCCCCCTGCATTGGGAGTGTGGAGTCTTAGCCACTGGACCACCAGGGAAGTCCTTAATAAACTATTTTTAATACTTAAAGATAAAATTGTTTAAAAAGTAAGTCTGAAAAGTCCTAGACAAATATTTCAATAATTGTTGTACTAAACGGCACCTGCTATTCAAGAAGAGGCTCTGTTAGAAACAAATCTGATCTTGTTGCTCCATTCTTGCCTTGAGAACCCCATGAACAGTATGAAAAGGCAAACAGATATGACACTGAAAGATGAATTTCCCAGATCAGCAGTTGCCTAATATGCTACCAGAGAAGAGTGGAGAAATAGCTTCAGAAGTAAGGAAGATGCTAAGCTAAAGCAGAAATAACACCCAGCTGTGGATATGTCCGGTGGTGAAAGTGAAGTCCAATGCTGTAAAGAACAATATTGCATAGAAACCTGGAATGTTAGGTCCATGAATCAAAGTCAATTGGAAGCAGTCAAACAGGAGATGGCAAGAGTGAACATTGACATTTTAGGAGTCGGTGAACCAAAATGGACCAGAATGGGTGAATTTAATTCAGATGACCATTATAGCCACTACTGTGGGCAAGAATCCCTCAGAAGAAATGGAGTAGCCCTCATAGTCAACAAAAGAGTCCAAAACACAGTACTTGGGTACAATCTCAAAACAACAGAATGTTCTCCGGTCATTTCCAAGGCAAACCATGCAATATCACAGTAAGCCAAGTCTATGCCCCAACCACTAATGCTGAAGGAGCTGAAGTTGAACAGTTCTACAAAGACCTACATGACCTCCTAGAACTAACACCAACAAAGATGTCCTTTTCATCACAGGGGACTGGAATGCAAAAATAGGAAGTCAAGAGATAACTGAAGTAATGGGCAAATTTGGTCTTAGAGTACAAAAAGAAGTGAGGCAAAGGCTAACAGAGCTTTGCTAAGAGAATGCACTGGTCATAGCAAACACCCTCTTTCAACAATACAAAAGATGACTCTACACGTGGATATCACCAGATGGTCAATACTGAAATCAGATTGATTATATTCTTTGCAGTCAAAGGTGGAGAAGCTTTATATACAGTCAGCAAAAACAAGACTGGGAGCTGACTGTGGCTTACATCATGAACTCCTTATTGCAAAATTCAGACTTAAATTGAAGAAAGTAGGGAAAACCACTAGACCAGTCAGGTATGACCTAAATCAAATCCTTTATGATTATAAAGTGGAAGTGAGAAATAGATTTAAGGGACTAGATCTGATAGTCAGAGTGCCTGAAGAACTATGGATGGAGGTTCATAACAGGAGGCAGTGATCAGAATCATCCCCAAGAAAAAGAAATTTAAAAAGGCAAAATGGTTGTTTGAGGAGGCCTTACAAATAGCTGAGAAAAGAAGAGAAGCAAAAAGCAAAGGAGAAAAGGAAAGATAAAGCCATCTGAATGGAGAGTTCCAAAGAATAGCAAGGAGAGATAAGAATGCCTTCCTAAGTGATCAATACAAAGAAATAGAGGAAACAATAAAATGGGAGACTAGAGATCTCTTCAAGAAAATAAGAAATATCAAAGGAACATTTCATGCAAGGATGAGCACAATAAAGGAGAGAAACGGTATGGACCTAACAGAAGCAGCAGATATTCAGAATAATTAGCAAAAATAGACAGAAGAACTATACAAAAAAGATCTTCATGACCCAGATAACGACCATGACATGATCACTCACTTAGAAACAGACATCCTGGAATGTGAAGTCAAGTGGGCCTTAGAAAGCATCACTATGAACAAAGCTAGTGGAGGTGACGAAATTCCAGTTGAGCTATTTCAAATCCTGAAAGATGATGCTGTGAAAGTGCTGCACTCAATATACCAACAAATTTGGAAAACTCAGCAGTGGCCACAGGACCAGAAAAGATCAATTTTCATTCCAATCCCAAAGAAATGCAATGGCAAAAAATGTTCAAACTACTGAATAATTGCACTCATTTTATTTGCTAGCAAAGTAATACTCAAAATTCTCTAAGCTAGGCTTCAACAGTACATGAACCAAGAACTTCAAGATGTTGAAGGTGGATTTAGAAAAGGCAGAGGAACCAGAGATCAAATTGCCAACATCCACTGGATCATAGAAAAAGCAAGAGAATTCCAGAAAAACATCTACTTCTGCTTTATTGACTATGCCAAAGCCTTTGACTATATGGATCACAACAAACTGTGGAAAATTCTTCAAGATATGGGAATACCAGACCACCTTACCTGCCTCCTGAGAAACCTGTATGCAGGTCAAGAAGCAACAGTTAGAACTGAACATGGAACAACAGACTGGTTCCAAATTGGGAAAGGAGTACATAAAAGCTATATATTTTCAGCCTGCTTATTTAACTTATATGCAGAGTACATCATGAAAAATGTTAGACTGGATGAAGCACAAGCTGGAATCAAGATTGCTGGGAGGAACATCAATAACCTCAAATATGCAGATGATACCACCCTTATGGCAGAAAGTTAAAAAGTAACTAAAGAGTCTCTTGATAAAAGTAAAAGAGGAGAGTGAAAAAACTGGCTTAAAACTCAACATTCAAAAAATAAAGATCATGGCACCCAGTCCCACCACTTCATGGCAAATAGATGGGAAAACAATGGAAACTGTGACAGGTTATTTTCTTGGGCTCCAAAATCATTGCAGATGGTAACTGCAGCCATGAAATTAAAAGATGCTTGTTCCTTAGATGGTGATTGTAGCCATGAAATTAAAAGATGCTTACTCCTTGGAAGGAAAGTTATGATCAACCTAGATAGCATATTAAAAAGCAGAGACATTACTTTGCCAACAAAGGTCCATCTAGTCAAGGCTATGGTTTTTTAGTGGTCATGTATGGATGTGAGTTGGACTGTGAAGAAAGCTGAGTGCCAAAGAATTGATGTTTTGAAGTGTGGTGTTGGAGAAGACTCTTGCGAGTCCCTTGGACTGCAAGAAGGTCCAACCAGTCCATTCTAAAGGAGATCAGTCCTGGGTGTTCATTGGAAGGACTTATGCTAAAGTTGAAACTCCAGTACTTTGGCCACCTCATGCGAAGAGTTGACTCACTGGAAAAGACTCTGATGCTAGGAGGAATTGGGGGGGCAGGAGGAAAAGGGGACGACAGAGGATGAGATGGCTGGATGGCATCACTGACTCAATGGACATGAGTTTGAGTGAACTCCGGGAGCTGGTGATGGACAGGGAGTCCTGGTGTGCTGTGATTCATGGGGTCGCAAAGAGTTAGACACAACTGAACGACTGAACTGAACTGAACTGTTCCTTAGAAGAAAAGCTATGACAAACCTGGACAACATATTAAAGAGGAGAGACATCACTTTGCCAACAAAGGTCTGCATAGTTAAAGCTATGGTTTTTCCAGTAGTCATGTATGGATATGAGAGTTGGACCATAAAGAAGGCTGAGCACTGAAGAATTGATGCTTTTGAAATGTGGTGTTGGAAAAGACTCCTGAGAGTCCCTTGGACTGCAAAGAGATCAAAGCAGTCATTTCTAAAGGAAATCAATCCTGAATATTCATTGGAAGGACTGATACTGAAGCTGAAGCTCCAACAGCTTTGGACCTGATGCGAAGAGCTAACTCATTAGAAAAGACTTTCATGCTGGGAAAGACTGAAGACAGGAGGAGAAGGGGACTTCAGAGGATGAGAATCACCATCTCAATGCACATGAGTCTAATCAAACTCTGGGAGATGGTGAAGGACTGGGAAGCCTGGTATGCTTCTGTCCATGGGGTCATAAAGAGTCAGACATGAGTGAGCGACTGAACAAGAACAACAACTTTATTAGAGCCTTTACTAAAGTACTGACCATGCACAAAGATTCTTCGGAGGATAGAGGCACAGACTGAGAGGCCCTAATCACATCATCCAAAGTCTCATTTAGTAATCTTGGGCAACATAAATTTGCCCGAACCTAACTTGAGTTTGCATTTCTCCAAGATAAAACAAGGCTGTTAAACCAAATGACCCATAAGTGACCTTTCTACTCTGAAGACCTATGGTTCTGAGTTACATTGTGTGCAAAGATCCAGCTAGGAAAGTGAGAATGACAGATGGGATCTAGGAAAGAATTTCTTCCTTTCTTCCAAATCTGTATGAAAATTGATTGGGAAACTCTCTCTTCCTCCCTTGCCCCTCTTTTCCTTGCTTCATCCCATTGTCTAAATTTTCTATACTGGGGATACCCTCCACTTCCTGGGCCCTGATATGTTACAGAGACAACCCTCCTTTATACAAGCTGGAGAATATTAGATACTTATCTCCCAGCCTTCCTTGCAGCTAAGCACAGGTATATTGATCTGCACTAGATTTCAACCCGGAGAAGGCAATGTCACCCCACTCCAGTCCTTTTGCCTGGAAAATACCATGGACGGAGGAGCCTGGTGGGCTGCAGTCCATGGGGTCGCTAAGAGGTGGACACGACTGAGCAACTTAACTTTCATGCATTGGAGAAGGAAATGGCAACCCACTCCAGTGTTCTTGCCTGGAGAATCCCAGGGATGAGGGAGGCTGGTGGGCTGTTGTCTATGGGGTCACACAGAGTAGGACACGACTGAAGCGACTTAGCAGCAGCAGCAGCAGCAGCAGCAGATTTCAACCCTGGCACTAGTGACTTGAAGTCTGCTCTTCAAGGGAATAGCATTAGTTACAATAAACACCTTTCTGTGTCCAGATGCTTCAGTAATGGTGATTCTAGCAGCAGGGATCAGCATCCAGACGTGGGATAGCCACTGTTCCAGCAGTAGGGCCCATGCGTGGAGGCATCGGCATCTTCGTGGGGTTGTTCTGCAGCATAATTCTGGGAGTCACTTCTTGAAATGCAAGCTCTAAACCTGGGTCTCAAGTCATTCTGGAGAGCTTGTGAACTACCCAATATCCTTTAATACATTCTTTTTCTGCTTAAATTAATCAGTTTTTTCCTTTTGCTTGCAACCAAAATCCATGAATAATACAATCACTACTTTTTAAAAATACACTTGGTTAAAAAAGAGTAAGTGAAAAGAATGTTTTAAGAGAAAAAAGCAAGTTTCCTTTCTTTTCTTGAGCTCTTATTTTCCAAGTTCCCTCTCTTGAGGTAGCTAGTACCTACACATTCTCTGAGAGACATTCTGTGTGTATGTAAGCATGACCATGTATTTAAGGAAAAATGTTTAAAAACCACCAGTATAATGGGACTGCAAGGAGATCCAACCAATCCATTCTGAAGGAGATCAGCCCTGGGATTTCTTTGGAAGGAATGATGCTAAAGCTGAAACTCCAGTACTTTGGCCACCTCATGCGAAGAGTTGACTCATTGGAAAAGACTCTGTTACTGGGAGAGACTGGGGGCAGGAGGAGAAGGGGACGACAGAGAATGAGATGGCTGGATGGCATCACTGGCTCGATGGACGTGAGTCTGAGTGAACTCCGGGAGTTGGTGATGGACAAGGAGGCTTGGCGTGCTGCAATTCATGGGGTCGCAAAGAGTCAGACACGACTGAGCGACCGAACTGAACTGAACTGAAGTATAATGGGATCATTCCATATACATTGTTATATATCTTGCTTTAATCGTAACAATGCATGTTAGAGATAATCCCATAAATATAAAAGTGCCTCATTCTTTTTAATGGCTGCTTAGAATTCCATACAGTATATAGAATGAATATGCTATTATCTATGTAGCCAGTAGCCTACTGTGAACAGTTGGGTTGCTTACAGTTTTTATGACTACAAATAAGGCTGTAATGAGTAGCCTTGTAAGTAGTTCTTAAATATGTCTCTTTAAGAGAGACAGTGCCCAGCGCAAGCATATTTGCAGGACAGATTTCTGACAGTGAAGTTGCTGGATCAGAGTGTAACTTTTTAATTTTTACAGATACTACCAATTGTACTACAGGGAGACTGCATCAATTTTTGATCTTGCTAAAATGCTTTAGACTCCATGTCTCCCTGTATTCTTACCTCATGAATGTGTATTATTAGATTTTTATAGTGTTGCCATTCTGACAGGTGAAAAGTGATTTCTCATTGTTTTAATATTTATTCTTTAAACCATAAGTGAGGTTGAGTATTTTTCTTACAAGTAAAGAGAAAAGGCATTTTTATACGTACTATTTTATTTACCTATGTATTCTCTTCCTGCCCTTTACCTGTTTTTATAAATTGGATTTTGATCTGTTTTAAATTAGTTTGTAAGAACACCATATTTTAAGGCACCCAGTCCTTTTTCATAATTGTTGCAAAATTTTTTTTCCTGATTGTTTTGGGTTTTCTGACCTTGTTTACTTTATTTTTTTTCTCACAAAAATATTTATTTATTTATTTTTAGGTAGGGGGCACACCATGGGCTTCCCAGGTCGTGCAGTAGTAAAGAATCTGCCTGCCAATTCAGGAGAAGCAAGAGACACAGGTTTGATACCCAGGAGGAGGAAATGGCAACCTGCTCCAGTCTTCTTGCCTGGAGAATCCCATGAATCCAGTCTGGCGGGCTACAGTTGATAGGGTCACACAGAGTCAGCCAGGACTGAGCATGCATATAACACGCAAGCTCCATGCAGCTTGTGGGATCTTAGTTCTCTAACCAGGGACTGAACCTGAGCCCTCAGCCCCGAGAGCTTGGAGTCCTAACCACCGGGCTTCCAGGGAGCTCCTAGAAATTTTTAATTTTCATGGAGTCAAATTTGCCCAAAGTTTTGCTTAGAAGGGCTTTTGATTGGAAAGCTTATGGTCTCAGCATCGAAGCTGGTTATTTAGAAAAACAACACGAGATTTCTGGTTAAAGACAGCAGATTAACTACATGCATTGTGTTCCGCTCCCTCTAGACCTTAACCAAAAGTTAACATTTGATAAGGTGATACATTCACGTGGTTCTAAAGCTAAAAAAATGTAAAATAGCACAGAGCAAAACATTTCCCTCATCCATACCTCCCATTGGACTGGGTCCTACCTCCTTCCTAAGGAAGCACTCTTACTAGTTTCTCATGTGTGTTTCCAGAGTTTCTTTTTCCATGTGTAAGGAAATAAAGACTTTGGTGAAGGGATAAACCTACAAATGCAAAGAGAATGTGAAAAGGAGAACAGCTGGATGACTTACAGCTGGAACGCAGATAAATGAGTGATGCTTCCCAAGTGGCTCAGTGGTGAGATTCTGCCTGCCAGTGCAGGAGATGTAGGAGACACAGGTTTGATCCCTGGGTCAGGAAGATCCCCTAGAGAAGGAAATAGCAACCCAATCCAGTATTCTGGCCTGGAAAATCCCATGGACAGAGAAGCCTGGTGGGCTACAGTCCATAGGGTGGCAAAGAATTGGACATGACTGAGCAACTGAAACACACACACATGATTCAAGAGAAAGATGAGTTCTCAGCCAGCAGAAGTGAAAGCTACAGAAACTCACTTTACATTTCAGAAGCCTCCATGTATTCAGGAACTGGAGGCATGGGGTAACTTTTTTAATTTTAATTTTTTTTAAACTTCTGGTTGCACTGGGTCTTCATTGCTTCGTGCAGGCTTTCTATAGCTGCAAGGAGCGGAGGCTATGTGGTATGTGGGCTGCTCATTTCCGTGTCCTCTCTTGTTAAGGAGTACAGGTTTTAGGCGCAGGGCCTTCAGTAGTTGCAGTGCACAGGCTCAGTAGTTGTGTCTCGGGGGCCCTAGAGCACAGATTCAGTAGTTCAGGCTGAGTTGCCTTGCAACATGTGGAATCTTCCCTGACTAGGGATCGAAACTCTGTCTCCTGCATTGGCAGGCAGACTCTTATCTATTGTGCTGCCAGGGAAGTCTGACACCAGGTACTTTTATGAGTACTTTGGTTCCAAATAGGAAAGGGAGTACGTCAAGTTTGTCTATTGTCACCATGCTTATTTAGCTTATATGCAGAGTACATCATGTGAATGCTGGGCTGGATGAAGCACAAGCTGGAATCAAGATTGCCGGGAGAAGTATCAATAACCTCAGATATGCAGATGACACCACCTTTATGGCAGAAAGTGCAGAGGAACTAAAGAGCCTCCTGATGAAAGTGAAAGTGGAGAGTGAAAAAGTTGGCTTCAAGCTCAACATTCAGAAAACGAAGATCATGGCATCTGGTCCCATCACTTCATGGGAAATAGATGGGGAAACAGTGGAAACAGTGTCAGACTTTATTTTTGGGGGCTCCAAAATCACTGCAGATGGTGATTGCAGCCATGAAATTAAAAGATGCTCACTCCTTAGAAGAAAAGTTATGACCAACCTAGAAAACATATTAAAAAGCAGAGACATTACTTTGCCAACAAAAGTCCATCTAGTCAAAACTATGGTTTTTCCGGTGGTCACGTATGGATATGGAAGTTGGACTATAAAGAAAGCTGAGTCCCAAATAATTGATGCTTTTGAACTGTGGTGTTGGAGAAGACTCTTTAGAGTCCCTTGGACTGCAAGGAGATCTAACCAGTACATCCTAAAGGAAATCAGTTCTGAATATTCACTGGAAGGACTGATGTTGAAGCTGACACTCCAATACTTTGGCCAACTGATGTGAAGAACTGACTCACTGGAAAAGACTCTGATACTGGGAAAAGCTGGAGGAGAAGGGGACAACAGAGGATGAGATGGTTGAATGGCATCACCAACTCAATGGACATGAATTTAAGTAAACTCCGGGAGGTGGTGATGAACAGGGAGGCCTGACATGCCGCAGTCCATGGGGTCACAAAGAGTCAGACACAACTGAGCGACTGAACTGAACTGAACTGTGAATAAAGTTGTGGTTTAAACAGTAGGCTGAGTTGAAATTCAGTTCAAGAAGCAACGAGGTCCTTGGACCCCTTTTTCCCTTTCCCCACAATGACCAAAGAACAGAAGTTTTCTTTTTCTGGTGGTGATCTCCGGTGGCTTCGGCCTGCAACAGCTTGGAGCAGGGCTTGGCTTCTCGACCAGAAATTGAGGCTGGGTCGCAGTGGTGAAAGCATCAGATCCTAGCCACTAGACCAGTGGTCAGTGACAAGGCCCTGGCCCTTCAGCTTTGCAGAAAAGAATTCCACAAAGATGGAAAGTATTGAAGCAAGTAAAGTATTTATTACGAGGAAAAAGGGTACAGTACCTTTGGATAGACACATGGGCAGACTCAGAGGGAGAGTCCCTGAGTTGTTGAGCTGCACCTTGTGCTAGTTTGAATTACTTTTATGGGATATTTCTTCTGGGTTTCCTTGGGCCAATCATTCTGACTTGCCTGGTTCACAGTCCACATTTGGTATATCTCAGGATCCTCCCATGTATGCGTGCATGTCTTAGCCAAGATGGATTCTACCACAAAGGCCTATGGGTAGAACGTCCCTTGGCATAACTCCCCTTTGGCTTCCAAGGAACCTTTTCTGTGCATGTTGGATCAGGGAGGTCCCCTGATTTCAGGAGCAATAAATATGCAGTCTGTGCAGGGCCCAACCTCCTCTCTTAATTGCCCTCCTATTCTTGTCTTCTATTCTAAACGGGCTTCCCTGGTGGCTCAGACAGCAATTCAAGAGACCCAGGTTCAATCCCTGGGTGGGGAAGATCCCCTGGAGAAGGGAATGGCAACCCACTCCAGTATTCTCGCGTGGAGAATTTCTTGGACAGAGGAACCTGTTGGGCTACAAAGAGTTGGACATAACTGAGTGACTAACACTCATTTCGCCTTGGAGTTTCAGTCAATAGAGAATGAATCTCCAATTGCTTTACCCTGCAGGGGTTGGGGGATGGGGACACTTGCCTCCTGCCTCCTATGGAGAGCAAGACAGAGGGAGGACCGGACACGTATGTGTGAAATGACAACGTACTAAAAAAAACGATTACCTAGAGACCCCTTGCCTTCTTCCCTTACATAGGTTGTACGATGCCGGTGTACAGTGAGGAGACAGGAAAGTGTTATCTGGGAGCCTGACGTGCTGAAGAGAAATGCCCTAAAGATCACTGGGAAACAGCAGCATCTCTAAGAGAACAAGAAAACACAATATTATCAATATCCTCAGAGAGATAAGAGGGGAGAGTTCACACATGAAATAAGAATGGAAGGCTATTTTTTTTTTAAAGGAACATTTGGAAAACAAGTGCCAGATCTGAGAAATTTAAACATGATTACAGAAATAAAAAAGCTCAATAGAAGATTTGGAAAGTAAAAAATAAAGCAAACAGATAAGATATGGGAAATAAAAGATAAAGAGCAAAAGTAGTTTAACTGAGAGATGATCCTAGCAAACACCTGAAGGGCAGTGGGGAAGTGAAACAAGGAAACCAATATATCTAGCAAGTTACTGTGAATAGCTGGAACTTGATTCCTTTGGGGAACTCTGGGAGACCAGTGTAGAAATCTTACCTCAAAGTTACCCCAACTCAGGGCTCAGGAGACTGGGATATTTATCTTTCAGTTCTCATCAGGCATTGGTTAAGGGCTGCTCCTAGGGAGAAGGGGGTTATTTTACCAATACTTCCATGAGACTTCCCTGGTGGCTCAGATAGTAAAGCGTCTGCCTACAATGCGGGAGATCTGGGCTCAAACCCCGGGTAGGGAAAATCCCCTGCAGAAGGAAATGGTAACCCACTCCAGTATTCTTGCCTGGAAAATCCCATGGACGGAGGAGCCTGGTAGATTACAGTCCATGGGGTTGCAAAGAGTTAGTTGGACACGACTGAGCGACTTCTCTTTCTTTCTTTCTTTCCTGAGCAAACTTTCACTGGCCAGAAAAAGCCCTCAGGAAAAGAGCCATCATGCTGGTGATTTAGAATGCATGGATAACGTAGGTACCGAGAGAACATGGGCAGGGCGGGGATGGAAGTTGCTCAATCTTTCCTGCACTCTTCCTTAGGAAACTCCTGGAAGATATGCTCCACCCAAACAATGGAGCCAGTCAAAAAAGAAGAGATGGGATCCAAGAACTAGAGCTTCCAAAATGAGAGCTGAAGAGAATCTCTACTATGTGGTGGCAGGAGATCCCAGATGTCCAGCAAGTCTAGAGATAGATCAGCCCAGATAGAAGGAGATCAGAAGGTTCCAGAAAAACTCTCTTTAAGGTGAAACTCATTGGATATCAAATTTGTTTGAAAATGTTGTGAGGAGACTTAAACACCTAGAGGACAGTAGGGATTAAATTAGTGACGCATGTAGGAAATCTAGGCAATTATTAACTCCAGAGGAAGCAAAATGTTTTTCAGGAAAATGATCATAACTTATTACATAACACAGGTGTGAATAGAATTTATTTGGTCGAAAGTAATATAAATATGCATATCACTCTAATAATGATATAGGTATATAAGTTCAGGAAATATATGTGTGTGTGTTCTGTTGTTGTTTAGTCACTGAAGTCATGTCTGACTCTTTTGTGACCCCATGGACTGTAGCCTGCTAGGCTCCTCGGTCCATGGGATTCTCCAGGCAAGAATACTGGAGTGGGTTGCATTTCCTCCTCCAGGGGATCTTCCCAACTCAAGGATCAAACCCTATCTCCTGCATGGGCAGGTGGTTTCTTTACCACTGAACCACAGGGGAAACCTGTGTATATGCTACGGAAAGCGTGAAAACTAAATCCCCATTTCCTACAGCAGAAAGTGATTCAGTTCAGTTCAGTTCAGTTCAGTCTCTCAGTCGTGTCCGACTCTTTGCGATCCCATGAATTGCAGCACGCCAGGCCTCCCTGTCCATCACCAACTCCCAGAGTTCACTCAGACTCACATCCATCAAGTCTTTAGGTTAAAAAAATTAAGAAGTAGCTATTCAGAGATACAGAGACAAAAAAAGTGTTATTTAAAGCATTTGAAATTATTTCCTCTGAGGGGTGAGAAATGGGGGGATATGGAGTGGGGAAATGCTATTTAGTAATGCAGAACTATTTGATTCTTTAAACTATGTGCATATTAAATTTTGACATAATTAATAAAAATCAGTAATTCATCTTTTGTCTTCTGCTGTA
Source organism: Neotragus moschatus (assembly GCA_006410615.1). NCBI lineage: Eukaryota > Metazoa > Chordata > Mammalia > Artiodactyla > Bovidae > Neotragus > Neotragus moschatus. Next base: position 657,926 of record SJYA01000524.1, on the reverse strand, counting down.
TGGAAAAAAGAGTTGAAGTGAAGAACGGGCATCATTCTCAGCTGAAAAAGAAGCTGGGAAAGTAAAGTGAAATTTGTTTCTTGAGCGCATCCACCCAGCAAGGCCATTGCCTTTTCATCTCCTTTTGAGGCATGGAAAAGTCAAAGTGAAAGCTACTCAGTCGTGTCTGACTCTTTGTGACCCCATGGACTATACAGATCATGGAACTCTCTAGGCCAGAATACTGGAGTGAGTAGCCTTATCCCTTCTCCAGTGGATCTTCCCGATCCAGGAATCAAACAAGGGTCTTCTGCATTGCTGGTGGATTCTTTACCAACTGAGCTATCAGGGAAGCCTTGAGGCAGGGAAAAGGGCATGGAAAACTGCTTCAGTATTCTTGCCTTGAGAACCCCATGAACAGTACGAAAAGGAAAAAGTTATAAACAACTGGGAAATTAAGACAATAATTTTTAAAAGAGCTGTTGATGCCCAACTGACTTGAAATCTGGGACTGACCTAGGAGGGTTTTGACCCAAGGAGATGATCCACATAGTTGAAAAGAAAGAATTCTACCAAATTAGAAAATAAAAACAGCATTCCATTAAGGGAGACATTAATAGCACTAAAATGTCAGTGGAATAAATTCTTAATTGTGTCTGAAGATACATTTCTTGAAACTTTAAATGCCTATTGCCTTACAATCCAAAATTTTAAAAATATGACTATTTTGATTTACAATTTTAAAGAAAACATGGAAATGCTTTGTACAGAGTTTGATTAACCACTTCTATCACTGAAATCACATTATTTAGGTGTGTGGCCCCTTAAGACACCAGAGTCTGCTGCCTTCAATTGCTAAATACCAATGGGTCTCTTGAAAGCTGACTCAATCCTCTTTTCTCTTCTTGTTTTCAATCGCTCTCTATTGCATCCTTCTCCTCAGCCTAGTTCAGTTCAGTTCAGTCGCTTAGTCGTGTCCAATTCTTTGAGACCCCATGAATCGCAGCACGCCAGGCCTCCCTGTCCATCACCAACTCCCGAAGTTCACTCAGATTCACNGAGTGCAATTGAGCAGTAGTTTGAACATTCTTTGGCATTGCCTTTCTTTGGGATTGGAATGAAAACTGACCTTTTCCAGTCCTGTGGCCACCGCTGAGTTTTCCAAATTTGCTGGCATATTGAGTGCAGCACTTTCACAGCATCATCTTTCAGGATTTGAAATCGCTCTCCTCAGCCTAGAAAAATGCTCAGAAGTTACCCATCTAAAATTAAAAAGGAAGAAGTTATCACTTTGGCTATCAGCTCTACTTTCTCTTTTCCTTCATCACAATACTTCTCAAAAGAACACATGCTGACTTCCTTTATTTCCTCACCGCATGCTGCTTCTTCGCCTTGTGCGACCTGGCTTTCACTCTGACCATCTCACTGAGCCTGCTGCCTCAGAGGTCTCAAGACTTCCTGCCTGCTAAACCCTCTTGGTCCTATCTCATCTTCATCCTCTTCTATCTCTCTAAGCCTTTGAGGTTTAAAATCTTCTCCTGCTGGCTCTCTGGCTCTGGCTCTGGCTCAGCCTCTCGCTTGATTCCCTTCCTCCTCCCCTTAACTCTCAGACTTCCTGGTTTTCCCTCCTCTCTTATCCTCTCTTGGGCTGTCTTCTCATCCATCCTCTTCTGAAGAACAAGCTAACTCAGAGATGCACTGACTGCTGGTGTGATCTGGTCTTGTCGGTGTCCCACCTCGTGTGTACCCTTGCTCACCATACTCTGGTTATATTGCTGCTTCTTTCAGTTCCTCTAAAGCACCCAGCTCTTACTGCCTTAGGGCCTCTTCCCTCTACCTGGGATGCTCTTCCCCACCCACCCCACCCCTGCATCTGTCTATTTCCAGCTCAGCTTTTAGGTTTCAGCTTACTATCACTTCCTCAGACCACTCCTCCTGAACTGCCTCCCTACCCCACCCTCCAAAAACCTTTTCTTACTTTTTCTGTCTTAGGATCATTCTTTTCTTCAAAGTATTCGTACAGTTTATAATCACAACCCTACATTGTATGTTGATATGCTTTAATGTCTACCTTTCTCCCTAGAGTATAAATTCCATGAGGACTGGTACTGTGTCAGTTTTGTTTACCGTCTTATATTTAGCATTTCCACATAGTCCCTTGATCAGTAGATACTAAATATTTGTTGAATGTATGAATTTTTTCATGCCAAGTACTAGTCCATCCTAAAGGAGATCAGTCCTGGGTATTCTTTGGAAGGAATGATGCTAAAGTTGAAACTCCAGTACTTTGGCCACCTCATGTGAAGAGCTGACTCATTGGAAAAGACTCTGATACTGGGAGGGATTGGGGGCAGTAGGAGAAGGGGATGACAGAGGACAAGATGGCTGGATGGCATCACTGACTCGATGGATGCGAGTTTGAGTGAATTCCGGGAGTTGGTGATGGACAGGGAGGCCTGGCCTGCTGTGATTCATGGGGTCACAAAGAGTCGACTGAGCAACTGAACTGAACTGAACTACAGTAAGTACTTTACATACGTCACCATATTTTTATTGTCACATCAATCCTGATTCAACCCCTATTATCAGACAAGGAAACTGAAACTTAGAAAGACTGAGTAATAGTACCCAAGATCTTACAGGAAAATAAGTGTCAGAGCTAGAATTTGAAAATACATTTATCTGACTCTATGTAGGACTTCTTAATTACCATGCTTTAGCATTATTCACTCAGTTGTGTCCAACCCCTTGTAGCCCCATGGACTGTAGCCCTCCAGGCTCCTCTATCCTTGGGATTCTCCAGGCAAGAATACTGACCTGGGTAGCCATTCACTTCTCCAGGGGGTCTTCCTGACCTGGAGATTAAACCCCTGTCTCCTGCACTGCAGGCAGATTCTTCACCGTCTGAGCCACCAGGGAAGCCTCTCATGTTACAGTGCTTCCTAGTTGACAAACCAACACCCACCTTCCAAACCTGCCTTCACACTTAGGCCTTCTTGGTGCTGTCTGTGCCTCCTTCTGAGTCCTCCTCCCAGGATCTCTCCCAAGCTGGACCCTGGTACCTGCTGGGGCACTGATCTTGGAGGAGACTGGGCGGTCCTGGCAGCTTTTCCTTTCTGACATATATTTCTGAAAAGCTCTCAGAAAACCTGAGAGGCAGGCAAACTGTGATGCTGGTCAGTGTTCCGACTGCTCTCCTCTGCTTTCCGTCTGCTCTTCTCATCTCCTGCCTTCTCCCCACAGCTTTGGGATCCTCCTCATTGAGGTGCCCCACTCAGGTTCCCTCTCCCTGCCCACAGGTACCCTCTGCATACTCTAGCCCCTTTCCTTGACAAAAATGTACCTGTCCTGGAAAATGTTCTTAATAGAATAGTAAGAGAAAATAATAAAGTAAGATAAAATATGGTATAAGTAGTTGCTATGGGTGGAGTTTTATTTAAAGGTAGATATTTAGGCAAATCACTATACCTCAATGCATATGTTGAAGTCATACCCCTGCACCTCAGAAAGTGACTTTATTTGCAAGAATGGTCATCGTGAAAGTAATTATTGGAGTTGAAGTGAGGTCATATTGGAGTAGGGTGGGTCCCTATTCCACTATAACCGCTGTTACTATAGAAACAACACAATGTGGAGAGACAAACACACACTTGGGAAGAAGGCCATGTGAAGATGAAGGCAGAGACTGACAGCGGAAGCTGAGGAACTGCAGAGACTCAGAAAATGACCAGGAGCCAGGGCAAAGGCCTAGAACAGAGTCTCCCTCCTGATCCCGGCAGGAACCAACTTGCCAACACCTTCATCTTAGATTCTCGCCTCCAGGACACGAGAGAATACATTTCTGTTGTTTAAGCCTTTCAATCTGTGGCAGCCTTAGTAAACTAATAGAGAGTATAATCCGGGTTTTGTTAAACAAAGCAAACTCATATATATTAGGGATTCTCCTTCTCTGTCTCTCACACATGCACACACATAAATAAAAGAAAATATATATTGAAATTCAGTTCAGTTCAGTCGCTTAGTCATGTCTGACTCTGCGACCCCACGAATCAAAGCACACCAGGCCTTTCTTTCCATCACCAACTCCCAGAGTTCACCCAAACTCATGTCCATTGAGACGGTGATGCCATCCAGCCATCTCACCCTCTGTTGTCCCCTTCTCTTCCTGCCCCCAATCTCTCCCAGCATCAGGGTCTTTTCCAATGAGTCAACTCTTCGCATGAGGTGGCCAAAGTATTGGAGTTTCAGCTTCAGCATCAGTCCTTCCAATGAACACCCAGGACTGATCTCCTTTAGGATGGATTGGTTGGATCTCCTTGCAGTCCAAGGGACTCGCAAGAGTCTTTTCCAACACTAATGGCAGTTATTTTGGGAAGGTAGATGATGAGTAATTTTGCTTTGTACTTTCCCCTGCACCTTTAGGGATTTTCTCAATTCTCTTATATCTCTGCAATACTATGTATTTTTACACAGTCAAATCGTCTTGCTTCCATAGCTTCATCTGTCATTTGAGAAGAGCCCTATCAATCTTCTAGGATTGTTGTAAGAATTAAGTGTCTGACACACAGCAGGTCCGTTGGTGTCCCTAGACTAGGGACAGCAACTCCAAAGAAGTAAAGCCAGGGATGGTAGCCTGTAGTTCTTGTGTTCGGCATTAGGGGACTGCTCAGTTCTTACCAAGAGGTTTTGCCACGGCTACTAAACAGAAGACATGGATGCTGCTAAGTGCTGGTCTCTGTGTGTGATAAGGGTGGGTACGGGGAGCTAACTGGATGCCTTGGGCCTGGGAGGGTTAGCAAAGAAAAGCGAGAGAAGGGACTTCCCTGGTGGTCCAGTGGTTAAGGACCCATCTGCCAGTGCAGGGGACATGGGTTCAGTCCCTGGTCCAGGAAGATTCCATGTGGCGCGGGGTAACTAAGCCCATGCACCACAACTGCCGGAACCTGCCCGCCCTAGAGTCTATGCTCTGCAGCAAGAGAAGCCACCACAGTGAGGAGCCGCAGCCTGCAACTAGAGAGTAGCCCCCACTCTCCACAGCCAGAGAAAGCCGGTGCAGGAAGGAAGACCCAGTGCAGCCAAAAGTAAATAAATTTCAAAACATCATTCAATTAAAAAAAAAAAGAGCAAGAGAAGGTGGAAGGCTGATTGAAGTAAGATTGATTAAATGAGGATAACAGTCTACTTGGGCTAACATGTCTTGGATCCCACGGGATCCCTATCCCATGGGGCAATGAAAAAGAAAGAGGGACCTGGATAAAGTAGAAAACATCGTCAGGAAACCAAACAATTCCCTCCAATAGAAAGAATGTTCTGCCGCCTCATTTCTTCTCTGCAAACACTCCGGGAATGATGTGGGCAGTGCAACTTACAGCTTTCCACAGCCCACGGAAGATGTTCTTTCCCAAGGAGAGTTGCTCTCCAAATGTCCCCTTTCTGTCAGGTCTGTGATAAGACATTCTTTTCTGGAGACTGTTCAGATTGATGTTACTAAAACCTTTAGCTTTGCCTCTGAATTATCTGAAGGCTTCCTTGGTGGCTCAGACGGTAAAGAATCTGCCTGCAATGCAGAAGACCAGGCAGGGTTCAATCTCCAAGTTGGGAAGATCCCCTGGAGGAGGGCATGGCAACACACTCCAGTATTCTTGCCTGGAGAAGTCCTTGGACAGAGGAGCCTGGTGGGCTATAGTCCCTGGGGTCTCAAAGAGTCCATGAGGTCTCAAAGAGTCTGACATGACTGAGCCACTAACACTTTCACTTTCTTTCACTTGACTTATCTGAGCAGAGAGAGTGAGTTGTCTTCAACCTTCAATTTAGCCATTTATGAATTCAAATTAATCACTGGTCTCCAAAAATTGAGGTGTTTTTGCTTCTTCTTACTCAAGCTGTGTCTTTGCTATTCTGATTCAAAATCCCAGCAATTTAGGGAGACCTTGGTTCCCCACAAATGATGTTCACAATTCATGCCTTTATGGGAGGTCACTGATGGCTTTTGTCCACTCCTCTGGCCAAAACCTACATATCTTCTTTCACTTTATATTTGTAAGATTATGTAGCAACATGGAAAAACAGTTATAATATTAGTGAAAAGACAACACAAACATTGCATTTAATTATGATTATGTTAAAGTAAAAATAAATACAAACAAAAAATACACACACACACAAGGAAAATAAGCCTGCTGCTGCTGCTGCTGCTGCTGCTGCTGCTAAGTCACTTCAGTTGTGTCCGACTCTGTGTGACCCCACAGATGGCAGCCCACCAGGCTCCCCCATCCCTGGGATTCTCCAGGCAAGAACACTGGAGTGGGTTGTCATTTCCTTCTCCAGTGCGTGAAAGTGAAAAGTGAAGTGAAGTCGCTTAGTCGTGTCCGACTCTTAGCGACCCCAGGGACTGCAGCCCACCAGGCTCCTCCATCCATGGGATTTTCCAGGCAAGAGTACTGGAGTGGGGTGCCATTGCCTTCTCCAAAATAAGCCTGGAAGAAAATCAAATAGTTAATAGTGGTTATGTTAGAGTATGAGGATTGTGGATTTTTTTCTTATTCTTTATTTACCCAAAATTTTTAATGTAATGGAAAAATGCTTTTATAATTAAGAAACAGACTTATGAAGATAAGGTAGGAGGCAAAAGGAATAACAAAGTTTGATAAAATAAATAAAACAAAAGCTAGTTATAGATAAGGCGCTCTGAAAGTAAATATACATAGCTCCCAGCTCAGAGTTTGTGAACCGATGGAGAAATATGACCACAGAACTCTTATGGAGTTGTCTACTCTGAGAATGACCAACAGGAAGAACAACACAAAATTTCAGACCTGCTGGGCAATTGAGAAGAGCCTGAAAGCTAGGAGTCCAGGCACATTAGAGGCTGGGGGCTATAGAGCCACTCTGAAGAAGTGACTAAATGTGGGGGTTTCCGGGAAGTGCTTCAAGCATGACATGTGAGGCGCTGATACTGTTTATTTTTAGAAGTCCTGTTGAGAGGAGTGTCTTTCACCCTCACTAAATTAACTATGCTCCTGGAACTATGGACATCTTTCTGCTGTAGCAGCAATAGGATCAAAGCACGTGTTTAGAAAGAGAAGTGAAAAACACCAGATGTGAGCAAAACCACAAGGGGAATTTCAGACAGGCAGAGTGCACCGGATTACCCAATTTGGAATGTGGCCTGGGCCCTGGGACGGGCAGACCCTCTGAGGACCTGGGTGGAGGGCCAGAGATTATGGATCCTGACTTAAGCCAACTGCCACTAACTTGATCTGTGACCTTGCTCCAGCCATTGACCTCCTCCAAACCACTTTCACCATCTGTGAAATGGAAGGACTGGCTCATTTCCTGACAGGAACAGCTGGTAGAAACCATACAAAAGCTAGAGGTAATAACGAGGCATCAGCTTGTGATCCCGAAGACTGCTGGCAAATTGTATTAGAATATATAAATACCACAGTGTATACACACTTACAGTATGTATGGGAAGAATGTGCATAAAAAATGTGGGATTAAAGACTGTCACATCAGTTCAAAAAGTAAATAATCTACATGTTGACAATTGCAGGAGATGTGACAGGGTATTTTTTTTTCCTCTCACTCATAGTTCTTTAGGCCTCCTGGGATCACCCTAGATATAGACTGAATAAATGTGAGATTTGGAACTGCTTAAGTTTCAAATTCCGGCTTTCTTTACCATCTAGTTGTATGTAGCCATGGGTAACTTACTCCATAGGCTGATACCTTTATTCTCACTTCTATGAAATGGGACTGAAATTAGTATCTCCCAACTAGACTTGCTGTGAAGATTAAATAGAATAGTATACCTGAAGAGTTTAGAGGAGTACTGGGTAGATATGTTAGTTATAATTATCTTCCAAAACCTTCAATGTGGACTTTAAAGCTCTCTGCATTTTTTATTCTCAGTTTTCTCATCCAAATGTTTCCAACATTCTTGCTCCGTTCAAGGATATTTCCTGTCTTATTCATCTATGTGGGATACTGCTCCCTCCAGACTTAAAACCAGTCTTACTCACCCTCCACCAAAGCCATTAATTTATTCCTATTCTTGCCAGTTTTGTAGGAATTGGGGTCAATTCCTACATTGACTCCACAACCAGAAATCTATGAAGCATCACTTCATCTCCTGTTCTCCCTCCCTGGGCATCTTACATAAAAAGATGTCCTCTTAACCAGAGGTGTCCCACTAAAGATTAAAAAATATGGTTTTCTTCTCTTTAGGAAAAGTTGTCGGTCACAGTGTAGAATAGGAAATCACCTTGGAATCACTAAGCATGGCTATCTTTAGAAGGATAGGGCAAGGAGAGAAGGACTCATGGGTTTAATAAAATCCTCTGTCCAACCCTCTGGTGAAAAGTTGTCATTGGAGAGGAAGAGGAACGTGGTACTGGGTCCCAGAGGGCAGACATTGGAACTCATCCTGGATCATATATATCTGGGAAGTGGCTGCATAGGAGATCAGGAAAAAAGAGAAAACAACCTGAACAGTGAGAGTTACATTATTTGGGTGACATAATGGAGGAGAATATTGAGGGGTCACTTTCTCCAAAGTACAAGTGTGAATGAACCCTACTTTGGTAGCCCTGGAGCAGCAGAAAGTGCTGGACACAGACACCATGACCCTTCCCTGGGTAGTGACTGTTTCAGTCTCACCAGTACCTTCCCTGGATAGTGACTGGTGCGGTCTCACCAGCACCTTCCCTGGGTAGTGACTGTTACGGTCTCACCAGCACCTTCCCTGGGTAGTGACTGTTTCAGTCTCACCAGCACCTTCCCTGGAGAGTGACTGGTGCGGTCTCACCAGCACCTTCCCTGGGTAATGACTGTTGCGGTCTCACCAGCACTAGCATCATTCCTTTTCAGGAGCACTTGGTCTTCCACCAGCACCAAGGTTTGATTTCGTGATCATTGTTACTGTCCATCGCCTTTTGTCATCCCTCCACCATATTGTCTTCTAGGGTGTTTTTTTTTACTGTGCTATCATAGGACCCCCTAAAAACAATTTAATTTCATAGAAATGTCTGAACCCCTATTTTACGATTAAATTCTAGGAAACACAAAGATGAGCAAAATAGTCACTGCTCTTAAGGAACTTCTGTCACATGATTTAGATAGATTTAAATTGCTGGTTAACATCTAATCCATGATGGGCTTGTGGCGGTGGTGGTGGTGGTGATGGTTTAGTTGCTAAGTCATGGCCAACCCTTGTGACCCCATGGACTGTAGGCCACCAGGCTCCTCTGTCCATGGAATTCCCTAGGTAAGAATACTGGAGTAAGTTGCCATTTCCTTCTCCAGGGAATCTTCCCAACCCAGGGATTGAACCTGTGTCTCCTGCATTGCAGGCGGATTCTTTACCACTGAGCCACCAGGGAAGTCCTCAGTGATGGCCTCGGTCCCCCTAATTGTCTTTCCTATTCCCTTGCCTTCTCCAGTTCATTTCTTAAACACATAGCTATTGAGTATATACTGTATGTTAGGCACTGGGCTAGCCTTAGGAGTCAACAACAAATGCACATCCTCTTACCTTTAAAAAGCATAACTAAAATGTGAAAGAACTAGGCTTGATAATATAGCTGGCTGACTACAAAAGGAATAGGAAACACCTGTCTCTCCTCCTGTAGAGTGAGTCACTCCACTATTCTTTGCTCTCTCAGCCGTCATGCAGTGGAGATGCAGTTGAAACAGGTCTCTCCTCCTGTAGAGTGAAGTGCACTCCAGTGTGCTCTATTCTCCCAGGCTTCATGCAGTGAAGTTACAGCTGAAACAGGTGAAGTTCTTCCTTGAGTCCAGCTTCAGAGGCACTTGAGAAAGGGAGGGTTAAGGACAGATCTCCTTGTCGTGGCGAGAAGCTGGGGCTTCTGCATCTGTGCTCCACACCAGTATACTCGGGAATCAAATACCCTGCATATTACTCGCTGATTCTGTATGTGTTAGAATCTTTTAAATATTATAGATAAATAAGAAATAGCTTCAATTTCTTAATAAACGCTTCAGTGATTGAAGGTAAAGTCTATTATATAAATATTAAGCTACAAGGAAGGGAAGGTCTTCCAAGGAAATGCTTTTCTTGTTGGGAGAAGCATTTAAGATGAAGGTAAGTATCAAATTTCCATTGACAGTGATAAAATTACTTTTTATAATATTAAAATGCACAGCTGACCACATAGCTGTAGTAAATCTCAGGTCTTCTGCCCACTCAGGATAAGATCTCAAGGCGAGAAAGAATGACCTACTGTGACAAACTCAGGCAACTACTGATTAACTGTGATCACAGAACAGCATCATATTAGAATGGGAAGGAGCATTACAGATTGTGAGGACTTCTCTGGTAGCTAAGATGGTAAAGAATCTGCTTGCAATGCAGGAGACCCGGGTTCAATCCATGGGTCAGAAAGATCCTCTGGAGAAGAGAATGGCAACCCACTCCAGCATTCTTGCCTGGAGAATTCCATGGACAGAGGAGCCTGGCAGACTACCATCCATGGAGTTGCAAAGAGCTGGACATGACTGAGGGACTAACACACAAATTATAGATTGTATCAGATTATCAGCACAAGCATAAAATTTGCAATCAGATGGTCCTAGATTCAGTTTTCATCTCAGAGTCTCTTTGCCACCTGGGCCTGGACCAATTTACTTAGCTTCTCTTCCCCTTTATTTTCTCATTTGCATAATGCAGATCAGAATTTTTGTCCAGCAGGGTTTTTTTGTTTTTTTTTTTTTAAAGGACTGCTGCTGCTAAGTCATTTCAGTCATGTCCAGCTCTGTGCGACCCCATAGATGGCAGCCCACCAGGCTCCTCAGTCCCTGGATTCTCCAGGCAAGAATATTGGAGCGGGTTGCCATTTCCTTCTCCAATGCATGCATGCACGCTAAGTCACTTCAGTCGTGTCTGACTCTGAGTGACCCCATGGACAGCAGCCCACCAGGCTCCTCTGTCCACAGGGTTTTCTAGGCAAGAGTCCTGGAGTGGGTTGCCATTTCCTTNTCAGTCCCTGGATTCTCCAGGCAAGAATATTGGAGCGGGTTGCCATTTCCTTCTCCAATGCATGCATGCACGCTAAGTCACTTCAGTCGTGTCTGACTCTGAGTGACCCCATGGACAGCAGCCCACCAGGCTCCTCTGTCCACAGGGTTTTCTAGGCAAGAGTCCTGGAGTGGGTTGCCATTTCCTTCTCCCTTTAAAGGACTAAAGTAACATAACTGAAGGCACTCGGCAAGGAGGAGGCACTCTGCCCATGTTCTCTTCTTCTTTATGTTTTACAGCTGAGGAACCAAAACCTGAAGAATTGATCTAATTTGCCTGAAGACCCATGATTAACCAATGTCATCCCTGGACTAAAGCCCCAGGCTTCCCAATGCCTAGTCCAGCTGTCTTTATCATTTCCATAAGGGGACTTGAAACAAACATAATTGGAAACACATTTATGTCTGGATTTCTAAAGCTTGAGAGGTGAAATAGAACGAGAAGAGGAGGCTGCAGTGGGGTGAAAGGTGTAAAAAGCAGGTTTGCTTTCCCGGTTTTGCATGACTTTCCTGAGTTTCCATTGCTTGAGCACATACCCACTGGTGGTGGAGGGAAGCGGTGGAGCGTAGCCAACATGAGATGAAAGACGGCATGACATCAATCCACAAAGTAAATCATCCACATGTTCCCAGGGGAGGGGGGTGAGGCACGGTGTCCTTTTTCTTCTCTCACATATAGTTCTTTAGGTCTGCTCAGGCCCCCTCGGACCTAGGCTAGTTTTCCAGAAGGTCCTACATGAACCATTTCTTCAGAGTTCTGAGTCTGCTAGCGTGTGGACTTGGCAGAGAAGAGCAAACTAAAGAGATTATGCATACAAAATCACTTGAGACTTGAAAATTATTTCAGTGTGCGGCTGGTGCTCCCCGTGCTTGAGTAGAAAGAGCCCCAGGCCAGAGACGGGACGTCTGACCGCTTTCCCAGCCCTGCTGCTAACTAGCTGGGGGGTGGGTGGGGGGGTGCCCGGAAGAGGAAGTTAACCTCTCTACGCATCTGTATTGTAACCTATAAAATGCCACCAGAAACGCTCACTACATTTAATTTCCCTTTATCCTCACAAGAATTCCCTGAGGTGAACAGTATTCTTCCTATATTAGAGGTAAAGAAATAGAGGTTTGGAGAATTGTGAATTGCCCAATATCATTCAGTGAGTAAACGGCAGAATCTGATCGAAACTGGACTTGGGGAACTTCCTTGGTGGGCCAGTGGTTAAGATTTTGCCATCCAATGCACGAGGTGTGGGTTTGATCCCTGACTGGAGAGCTGATATCCCATATGCGTCATGGTCAAAAAAATAACCCAAAACATAAAACAGAAGCAACTTTGTAACAAATTCAGCAAAGGACTTTAAAAATAATCCATATGAAAAAAAAATCGTTAAAAAGAAGAAATTAGGCTTGAACCCAGAATGTACTCTTAACCTCCAAGATAGACTACGTGTATTTTGAGGGGAGAAATGAATGTTAAAATTTTAAAGCAGTTAAAGCAGTTTAAACAAATGTTTATTACAATCAAGGGGTTGCAGTCCCAAGGAGCTGCCTGTACTCAAGTCATTTTCAGCTCATTGACTTTCTCATTCATTGCTTTTCATGTGGATCTGTGAGTATCAAACCGCAGTTATCCTCTTTCACCTCATTTGTTTTTGGTGTCAGTTTTCCTCCCACACTGGCTGCTCTCAGGAGGAGCCAGCACCATGTCTTGCCAAGTGGGGGAGTGTAAGTGTAGGAAGCCGTGCTCACGTACGCACAAGCAGGCTCACGGATGTCTACATTCATCAACACACACGCATGCACACACACGTATATGCATGTTAGTTTGTTACGCACACGCGCCAGCCATGGTTTCAGAACTTGGCAATTTAAGAATCTGTCGTTATTACGACTGTGTATATCACGTACAAATAATTTCCCGGAATTGGGCTTTGGGGTGAAAAATGCTATGATAAAGTGACAGAAAGTAGAGGAATGCGTACTAAGGAGAATACCAAGAAACTTAGACTCTTCTGCTGTCAGCCTCACCTTTGGATTCTGCTGTAAGCTTACGGATTTCTCCCAGCTCATTCAGCCCCCTGAGAGACTCCGACCCTTGGTGGGCAGTAGGTTTGACACAACATCAGTCCCTTCGTGAACTAGTTCTGAGCTTTCCCTCTCTTGTCTACAGATTTGTTCTGGGCAGTGGTGGTCATCAGACTGTGAACTTTAGAGGTTCAGGTCACATCTGTGGAATTCTCCTTTCAGTGGTTTGGCACTACATGCAATTAGCTGTTTGGTGATGACAGCATGTCGTTCCTGCTACTGCTTTTGGTTTGGTTTGCTTAGGAAGCAGAAGATGTCGATCCTCATTTAATTATTAACATGTATAGCCCAGAACTGTCGTGGCATTTAAGAAATGAATTTATCCATTGCATATGCAAACACCATAGTAATATTATGTCATTTTCGCATTAACTCTTAATTGCTTCCTTGGTGATTCAGACAGTGAGGAAGTCTGCCTGCAANGCATCTGGCACATTTGTTAAATGTGGACTAGCTGCTGGCCAATAGAAAGATGGAGAGGAAGAAGATTAAGAAAGAAGTGAGAAGATGCCAACATGAACTTAAAATCTTTTACCATTTTGCCACAGATCTGCTCTGGGTAGTGCTTCTGGAGGCGTGAGGAAATGTCGAGCATGCAACCAGAAGAAATTGAAGGAAGACTCCAACACACAGGAAAGGCATGGAGAAGTGAAGCAAAGCCAAGAGTAACACACACAGGGAAGGGCCCATCTGAGGCCACAGCTTCTACAGACAGTCGAAAGGGGGCTGAGAAGGAACCATTTCTCAGCCTCTTGTTGGCTGCCTTTTGCTAGAAAGAATCAGGATGCCTGCTCTCCACAGATGACTGACTACAGAACTCAGAGGGGAAGAGGGAGGGAAGGCGTTTCCACTGGGGTGCTAGATTTCTGACCCTGCCTTGTTGACAGCAAACAGTGGCGGTGGTGGGACTTTTGGCAGGAAGCACCCCCCTCCGGGGTCTGGGGGCGTCAGGATGGTGCCAAGAGGTAGAGCAAGCCTGGCACCCCAGAGCCCCAGCTTCTTCCCTCTGCACCCTCGGGGAGGAGACTCCACCATCTCTCCTGCCTCCTCCTGGGTTAGGGCAGCGGAGGGAGGACACGAGCCTGGTCTCCAGCGGGGGCCATTTCGTTTACATTCCCACCCCTGGGCCCTGGGAAGCCCCGAGTTCCCACACTCACTGAGGCAGGAAGGTCACCACGGACACCTCATCTGTCCGGGTCGCTGACTGACTACAGATAAGCAGCAGCTGCTGCATCCACACTGGGGTCACCTCCCAGATTGCCCACCCTGGAACCAGGCGGACAAGGGCCCACTCTCTGCCCGCCAGTGGGGCACCCACAGGGCTTCCAGCCGAGGCCCAGTGACTGCAGTGGGGGCCCCCTGCAGAGGTCACTTTAGCAGAGCTGCCAGACGTGACCGAGGAGAGACAAAGCCTCAGAGGCACCGGCCCGCAGCTGTCGGGCACTTGACAGTTTCACAGCGCTCTGCTGCAGACTCTTTCTCACATCACTCTGACCACCGCCCGTGAAGATCTCAGAGCAGGTGTTTTTGTGTCCATTTTGCAGATGAGTAAACAGCTTCAGGATGTTTGATAGATTTGCCCCAAGTTCTCACAGCAAGGCAGTGCTGAAAGCTGTCTTTTCACTGCCTAGCTGGTGGGTCTTTCCCTTACTACATGCAAACAGAACAAACGAAGTGGACAGGTTCCAGTTTTTATCCCCGAAAGAGAACTCTTTCTCCCTCCCAGGTTTAACCTATCTTCTCCTCAAGCCTGGGCTTTAGTGAAAAACCCTTCAGGCTTGGAGTCTGAGTCATGATTGCTCTTCTGGTCAGCCCAGTGACTTAGCAGCTGTGCGACTCTGGCGATGATTTTCCCGAACATTTGCTTCCACGTGTTTAAAATGGACGTGATGTTCCTCAAGTTGTGGGGCTGTGATAAGGGTTAAAATAACAATAAATATCTAGTACTTTCCATTTCCTCGGCCCAGTTCTAAACCCTCGTGTGCACTGATTTGTTGAATTCTCACAACAACCCTGTGTGGAAGAGTGCTCACTCAGTCGTGTCTGACTCTGCAGCCCCGTGGACTATAGCCTGCCAGATGCCTCTGTCCATGGGATTTCCCAGGCAAGAATGCTGGAGTGGGTTAACATTTCCTCCTCAGGGGATCTTCCCAACACAGGGTGGAACCCTCATCTCTTGAGTCTCCTGCATTGGTAGGTGGTTTCTTTACCACTAATGCCACGTAGGAAGCCCCTACAACAACCCTAGTTTCATATGTGCTGTTCTTTTACTTCACAGATGAGGAAACAATGGGAGAGAAATACCCCAGGTCACACAGCAAATAGCAGAGCCAGGCTGTCTGACACCAAAGCCAAGCGCTTAATCTCCACGTTATGCTCACTACGCAAATTATGTTTAATACCTACAGTAGGTAATCAGTAGCTGTGACTAGGAACCGGGGTGGGTGGGGCCTGATTTATAAGCTAAGTGAAGAGCTAAGTAGCTGAACTAATTAGGTAAACTGAAGGCTGGGCCACTTCAGCTCGATTTGCCGTGGTTTCTCATTTCCCACTGTCAATGTCATTCCTTCAGAGCAGGAAGACACTTCAGAGACATTTGGCAATGTCTGGACACATTTTTGTTTGTCACAACTGTGGGAATGCTACAGGCATCTAATGGGTAAGGCCAGGGCTGCTGCTGAACATCCTACAATACACGTGGCATCCTTGCATCAAAGAATTATCTGGCCCCGGTGTTATTATGCTAAGGTTTAGAAATTGCTTTGTACTGTTAGCACAAATTTGTCACATAGAAGGGCAAAGTAGTGTCCTGTTTAAAACATGCTGACACAGTCCAATGTACGCAATATTTGTTATTACAATTGCCGTTGTCACCTTCATTGTCGCCAAGCAACAATGTGTGCCCTGGAAATGATCAGCCAATTTGGGGCTTGCAGTAGAGTTAGAAAACTGAAGATGCTTTTCTGTCAAATTACGTTATCATCCTCCAAATTGTTGACATTTCTTCTAATGTGTTGAAATAGTTCATAAATAAACTCACATTTATGTTAAATAAATAAACTTATGTTAAATAAAACATTTATGTTAAACTCACATTAAACTACATGCCACTTCCTTTCAGCATGTAGTTCTGTGAATCCCAAATAGCTCTCAGTTCAATCAGCTCTTCTAATGTCCCCCTCCCCATTATGTATACACCAAACAGCTGTTTTTTTTAAGAAAAAAAAAACTCCTTTCTGACTTTGATTTATTTAGTTTTAATTGAAGGATAATTGCTTTACAATATTGTGTTGTTTTCTGCCGAACAGCAACATGAGTCAGCCACATGTATACCTCTGTCCCCTCCCTCTTGAGCCTCCCTCCCACCCCAGCCCACCCTCTAGGTTGTCACAGAGCCTCGGTTTGAGTTCCCTGAGTCATACAGGAAATTTCCATTGGCTATCTGTTTTACATATGGTAGTGTATACGCTTCCATGCTATTCCCTCCATTCATCTCACCCTCTCCTTCCTCTCCCCAGCCCTTGTACCTCAGTCTGTTCTCTATGTCTGAATCTCCATTGCTGTCCTATAAATAGGTTTATCAGTGCCATCTTTCTAGATTCCACATATGTATGTTATTATAAGATATTTGTTTTTATGCTTCTGACTGACTTATATGCTCTAGGTTCATCCACCTCATTAAAACTAATTCAAATGTATTTTGTTTTATGGCTGACTAGTATTCCATTTTACACATGTACCACAGCTTCTTTATCCATTCATCTGTTAACGGACATCTGGGTCGGTGTCCATGTCCTAGCTATTGTAAATAGTGCCACAATGAATATTGGGGTATATGTGTCTTTTTAAAGTTTAGTTTCCTCAGGGTATATGCCTAGAAGTGGTGTTGCTGGGCCCTATGGTAGTTCTGTACTCAATATGCCAGCAAACTGGAAAACTCAGCAGTGGCCACAGGGCTGGAAAAAGTCAGTTTTCATTCCAGTCCCAAAGAAGGACAATGCCAAAGAATGTTCAAACTACCACACAATTGCACTCACTTCACATGCTAGCAAATAATGCTCAAAATTCTCCAAGCTAGGCTTCAATAATATGTGAACTGGGAAATTCCAGATATTCAAGCTAGATTTAGAAAAGGTAGAGGAACCAGAGTTCAAATTGCCAACATCCACTGGATCATAGAAAAAGCAAGAGAATTCCAGAAAAACATCTACTTCTGCTTCACTGACTATGCTAAAGCCTTTGACTGTGTGGATCACAACAAACTGTGGAAAATTCTTCAAGAAATGGGAATACCATACCACCTTACCTTCCTCCTGAGAAACCTGTATGCAAGTCAAGGAGGAACAGTTAGAGCCAGACATGGATCAACAGACTGGTTCAAAATTGGGAAAGGAGTCACCCTGTTTATTTAACTTATATGCAGAGTACATCATACAAAAGTCTGGGCTGGATGAAGCACAAGCTGGAATCAAGATTGCCGGGAGAGAAATCAATAACCTCAGATATGCAAATGACATCACCTTTATGGCAGAAAGTGAAGAGAAACTAAAGAGCCTCTTTTGGATACGAAAGAGAAGAGTGAAAAAGCTGGCTTTAAACTCAACATTGAAAAAATGAAGATCATGGCATCTGATCCCATCACTTCCTGGCAAATAAATGGGGAAACAATGGAAACAGTCACAGACTTTGTTTTCTTGGGCTCCAAAATCACTGCAGATGATGACTTCAGTCATGAAATTAAAAGATACTTGCTCATTGGAAGAAAAGCTATGACAAACCTAGACAGTGTTTTAAAAAAGCAGAGAGGTTACTTTGCCAACAAAGACCCATATGGCTATGTTTTTTCCAGTAGTCATGTATGGATGTGAGAGTTGGACCATAAAGAAGGCTGAACACTGAAGAATTGATGCTTTTGAACTGGAGAAGACTCTTGAGAGTCCCTTGGACTGCAAGGAGATCAAACCAGTCAATTCTAAAGGAAACCAATCTTGAATGTTCATTAGAAGGTCTGATGCTGAAGCTGAAACTCCAATACTTTGGCCACCTAATGGGAAGAGCTGACTCATTAGAAAAGACCCTGATGCTGGGAAAGATTGAAGACAGGAGAGGAAGGGGATGACAGAGGATGAGATGGTTGGATGGCATCACCAACTCAACGGACATGAGTTTGAGCAAGCTCCAGGAGATGGTGAAGGACAGGGAAGCCTGGCTGCAGTCCGTGGGGTCTCAAAGAGTCAGACATGACTGAGCAACTGAACAACAACAAAAAAAAGGTAGTTTTATTCCTAGTTTTTTAAGGACTCTCCATACTCTCTTCCATAGTGGCTGTATCAGTTTACATTCCCACCAACAGTGCAAGAGCATTCTGTTTTCTCTACCCCCTTTCCAGCACTTGTTGTGAAACAGATTTTTTAAAGTCTGATTTTGTTGGCCTCTTTTGGAAAGTCCTATTAGCTACTAACATCTTTGAAACAGTAAAAATTTGCTTTGTCCAACAGAACTTTGATTGGAAGATGAACTTTCGTGTGTGAACCATCTGTGATACTTGGCAGCACATCCAGCTTCCCTACGTTGCTGGAGAACACTATGCCTCACGTCACTATGACTCAGTTTCCATCTTATTGTGCATTAGCTTCAAATTTTCAATAAATAATCTGGAAAGGAGTTGTATCAATCCCTTTAGGCTGGGTTATGATGCAATAACAAATGATCCCAGTAGTCTAACAATGAAAAAAATGATTTATTGTTCATGTTGGGTGTTTATCATGTACTGGTTGCTGCCCTGTTTCATCTTTTTCGTTCATCATTTAGGCTGCAGGAACAGGCCCTATTTGGGACATGGTAATGTCATAACAGGAGGAAAGAGCAATGGTGGAAAATGATAATTCTGTAGCTTCTGCTGAGAGTTGGCATATATCCCATATGTTAACATTCCATTGGGCAATGCAAGTCAATAGCCAAGGCAGATGTCAGTGGGGGCAGAGATGCATAGTCTTCCCTACAGGCCCCACAGGCAGGGGCACTGAACATTCTGAACAATAGTATAATGCACTACAGGACTCTGTCTTTGCCGCTGAAGTCATGAACTTCCTTACAGTTAGGGACTTGGCCTTGAATCATTACCTTTTCAAGAAATTTTTAGCAAGAAATGGAAAAAGAATATAAAGTGAAAGAGTTGAAGAGACCAAAATGTCCGACTCTAATGACTGATTTGTTGAGGAGCTTTGTGGATGGCAAATTATAAGGAAAAGGCAAGAATCAAGAATGGCTTCTAGGACTCTAGGAGTGATAAGTGATAGTGCCAACTATTGAGATAGAGACTGGAGAAGGAGAGGAGGTTTAGAAGAGGAAAGCGCAGGTTTTATTTTGTGTTTGCTTCTGCTTTGTTTGTTTAGATAGAGAAGACAACTTAATAGCTTCTTGGAGCTGTCCCCTGAAAACACACTTTGTTGGTCCTGTCATACTCTTCTCTTTTTTTCAGTTCAGTTCAGTCGTGTCTGACTCTCTGCGACCCCATGAATCGCAACACGCCAGGCCTCCCATCACCAACTCCCGGAGTTCACTCAGACTCACGTCCATCGAGTCAGTGATGCCATCCAGCCATCTCATCCTCTGTCATCCCCTTCTCCTACTGCCCACAATCCCTCCCAGCATCAAAGTCTTTTCCAATGAGTCAACTGTTCATATGAGGTGGCCAAAGTACTGGAGTTTCAGCTTTAACATCATTCCTTCCAAAGAAATCCCAGGCTGATCTCCTTCAGAATGGACTGGTTGGATCTCCTTGCAGTCCAAGGGACTCTCAAGAGTCTTCTCCAATACCACAGTTCAAAAGCATCAATTCTTCGGTGCTCAGCCTTCTTCACAGTCCAACTCTCACATCCATACATGACCACAGGAAAAACCATAGCCTTGACTAGATGGACCTTAGTCGGCAAAGTAATGTCTCTGCTTTTGAATATGCTGTCTAGGTTGGTCATAACTTTTCTTCCAAGGAGTAAGCGTCTTTTAATTTCATGGCTGTAATCACCATCTGCAGTGATTTTGGAGCCCAGAAAAATAAAGTCTGACACTGTTTCCACTGTTTCCCCATCTATTTAACCCAATAAACATAAGGTGTCTTTGGAACATGCATGTAAAAACAAGCAGGAGACAGGTTAACTATAAATGTGCTCCCAAAAGAGTACTGAGCTAGAAACAAAGATGTGAAATTCAATTACATATAAGTAGTAATAAGTAATAGCTATCATGAGTATACTTATTGAGCATTTACTATGCAGGCACTGTGAGAAGTAATTTACATACATTTTCTTACTTAATGTTCATCATATCTCTAGTCTGTGTAGCTTGTCTTCACTGTGTCGATAAGGATAAGGATGTGAAATCTAAAGAAGCTTAAAAAAGCAAACAAAACTTCGCCAAAGACTCACAGCTAGGAATTTGTAAAAAACACCCAAGAACTTTATCTCTATAACCCACATTTCAACCGATTATGCTCTTAGTTGGAACCACGACAGCAAATGAGAACATCCAGGCACTATTGAAAGAGAGAAAAGATGAGAACAGTGGGTCAAGGGTAGGACCCTGAAGAATATGAATATTCAAGGATTGGGGGAAGATCCCTTAGAGAAGGAACAAGTAGGAGGAAACCAGAAGAGTACGTCTGAATAGCCAAGTACGTAGAGAGTGACAATGAAAAGAGGGCGTCTAACAGGGGCAGCATACTTGAAGAGCAGGGCTGGGCAAGGTCCCTGGGTGTTGACAGTTAGGCCTAGTTCCTGACAATATCTCTCTAGAAGCGTCTGTAACCAGCCATATTCTCCACCAAGAACCCCAGGAGTAAAGTACGAACCGTAGGTGGCTGGTCATGTGCTGACTTTTTGAAACACCAGGGTATTGCTGGTTCATTCTCTTTGAGCTCTGCTTCCAGAGACTGCGTTGACTTTTTGACCTATTTGAGTAGGTCTTTGTTTCTGGGTCTTGGTGACCTGGCTCTTGGACTCTGTACCTGTGTGTACGTGTTGGAGGTTCTGGCCTATTCTCTCAGTTTAGGAAACCCAGCCTTACACCACATGCCTACTGTGGTTACTACATACTCCCAACTCCCGACCTGAGTGAATAAGTTTGGACACAGTCCCTCAATCCACAAGGCTGTGTCTTCTTTTTCTGCTGCTGCTGCTGCTAAGTTGCTTCAGTCGTGTCTGACTCTGTGCGACCCCATAGACAGAAGCCCATCAGGCTCCCCGTCACTGGGATTCTCCAGGCAAGAACACTGGAGTGGGTTGCCATTTCCTTCTCCAATATATGAAAGTGAAAAGTGAAAGTGAAGTTTCTCAGTCGTGTCCGACTCTCAGCGACCCCATGGACTGCAGCCCACCAGGCTCCTCTGTCCATGGGATTTTCCAGGCAAGAGAACTGGAGTGCGGTGCCATTGCCTTCTCCGGTGTCTTCTGTTAATTTTCTGCAACTCAGCTACCGGAATTGAAATGAGGAATGTGGTTTCACATGGTGGCTGCGGTGGCTTCTCTGTTGTTATTGTTCTTTAGTCACTAAGTTGTGTCCTACTCTTTGTGACCCCATGGACTGTAGCCCTCCAAGCTCCTCTGTCCATGGGNGCGGTGCCATTGCCTTCTCCGGTGTCTTCTGTTAATTTTCTGCAACTCAGCTACCGGAATTGAAATGAGGAATGTGGTTTCACATGGTGGCTGCGGTGGCTTCTCTGTTGTTATTGTTCTTTAGTCACTAAGTTGTGTCCTACTCTTTGTGACCCCATGGACTGTAGCCCTCCAAGCTCCTCTGTCCATGGGATTTTCCAGGCAAGAAGAGTAGAGTGGGTCACCATTTCCTTCTCTAGGTCAGGTCTTCCTGACCCAGGGATTATACCTGTATGTCCTGCATTGGCAGGCAGATTCTTTATCAACTGAAGCCACAGAAGCCCTATCTGCTCTGTTGCTGTTGCCGCTGCTAAGTCGCTTCAGTCGTGTCTGACTCTGTTGTGTCTGACTCTGTGCGACCCCATAGACAGCAGCCTATGAGGCTCCCCCATCCCTGGGATTCTCCAGGCAAGAACACTGGAGTGGGTTGCCATTTCCTTCTCCA
>SJYA01000524.1:625179-635669 GCA_006410615.1 Neotragus moschatus | reverse complement strand
CTGGTGTGCTGCAGTCCCTGGGTTTGCAAAGAGTCGGAGATGACTTAGTGGCTGAACAGCAACAACCACAATCACCTGGACCTCAAGTAAAGGTGACCTGGGCTTCCTGAAAAGTAGCGATGACTCCTTCAGATCCTCTTACACCTCTAGGACTCCACCTATGGGACTTCCACCTCTGGTCTGTCCCTCTTGCCCTGTCGTTACTCTGACTTGGAAGTAACAGGTTTATAAAGAAGACATGCTTCCCTCCCTGCATTGCTCCTCCCTCCACTGCAGCCATTTACTCCCTGGTGGGTGAAAGAGAGTTTCTATTTGCACAGTCTGTTAAAAAACTGCTTTCTAACCAGAGCCCTTGGGACTGTCAAGTCCACATCCACCAGGCTGCCATCCCTAAATGGATGACAAGAGTAGTGCTTAAGGAATACTTGCATTCTTCTACTGCTCACACACAATTGACTGCTTGGTGGCTCGCGTCATTGCTGCAGATTTTGCTTTCAGAAATTATTAACTCTCTCTTTCAGAACTGCTTTTCTGTCCAACAATATTTTTCATCCTTATCACTTTTCTTGCACTCCTTCCTTGCATTACTGATACTCTTGCAGCTAGATAGTATGTGAGAAGGTATGTACCAACTCAAAGGAATCTTGATGAGTATACCAAGTTCTGTCTGGCAGTAGCCTTCAGAATGAAGAGTTGACTATGGGATGCCATCTCATTCTCCCCTAGCACATTCATTCTACCTACCTAGTGACAGCTGAGGATTGAGGGTAACAATAACACCACCAGCAATGAGATCTCTCCTTTCTTGAATTCTCACTATGGGTCAGGTACTGTGTTAATTGCTTTGCGTATATTTTCTCACTTAATCCTCACAACAATGCAATAAAGAGGATACTATTTAACTTCCAATTTACAGCTGAGAAAACTGACTTGCCAAAGATCACATAATGAGTAAGTAGTAGAGCCAAATTTCATGTTAATTTAAAGCCTGGGCATTCAGCCACCTTGTGTCATTGTCATATATCAGCCAACTTCCTCCATGCCCAGTCTCCCAGCTTCTATTCTTTTCCCTACTCCTAAATCTCCAGCTACAACCTCAGTGATGAGGGGGAATAAAGAAGAGAGGTATTCCCAAGAGGAAGTAGACTAATTATTACATCAAGACTGACCTCACCAACTGGACCAGGGGAAAGAGTGAAGGCACAAGGCATGTTTTAATTTGGCCCTTTGAAACAGAGATCCTACTTAAACTCATGAGGGATCTGTTAGAATTACTTTCCTGTTTCACTCACTGATGGAGCCCAAACACCTAGAACCATGCTTAGCTGATAAAAGTGTTAGTCACTCAGTCGTGTCTGACTGTTTGAGACCCTGTGGACTGTAACCCACGAGGCTCCTCTGTCTAAGGACTTCTCCAGGCAAGAGTACTGGAGTGGGTTGCTATTCCCTTCTCCAGGGGATATTCCTGACCCAGGGATCAAAGCCAGGTCTCCTGCATTGCAACCAGGTTCTTTACCATCTGAGCCACCAGAGGGGAAGCCTAGTAATAGATGCTCAATTAAAACTAACATGGAATTCAGGAAATTCGGGTTGGTCCAACGAAGAACACAGGAGTCCTAGGAAATCTGACTGGTGGGAAAGTGGCTTTTAGTGGAACCAGATGAGAATCTACAGAACACTGGCACACTACCTCCCAGCTACTCTTCACGTTTGCTTCTTTTTTTTCCTATTCCAACCAATAAATTCTGTTTACCCTTCATGTATTTTTTCTACCTTGTGATTGCTGCTTATTCATAAATTCTGCTTTCCTATCATATAGTTCTGCTTCCTCATAGATTTGGCTTGTGTGACCCTCCACAGCCATCACTCCATCATATGTCATTCTTTCAACTCCAGTCTCCAAGAGCACCTGCCCCTTTATCTCCACATTTCCCAGTATGAATCCCAGAAGGAAGCTGATTGGCCAAACTCATCTCTTCCATCCAAGCCCTGATTTTTGGAGGGGCAGGCTTAATATCAGGGGCCAGCTCCTGGTCCAATCAGGAGCCATCCCTGGGTAGAGAACAATCTTGCTTTGCTTCTCAGAGCAGGGGGGCTGTGGGTGGGGCAGTTTCATCTTGAAGAGGAAGTTGGGTGTGGCAGGCACTTTGTTGACATATCCAGTATAGGAGTGCTCCTGGGAGCCCATCTCTCATCTCTGAAAAGTGACTTTGTAACTTACAACTGCTCATCAGGCATTCCCAGGAACACCAGGTAAATGCAGCTGGTAACTTGCTAAGTCTGGAATTCCAGTTGGCCTGCAATCTCTTTGCACTCTTTCTTCTGGGACTGCCTTGGTGTGCCACCTATTACCTCTTTGGAGTTGGCTTTTTTTTGGACTCTTTTCTACTTAGGTGAGTTGGCTTCTGAATAGACTGCTTGACTCTTGGACAAGGTAAGTGTTTGGATTCAACTTTGGTTCTGAATCATTCTTTCAACTTGGATGAAATGGCCCCCCATTCTGCTCCTTTGCCCTCTGCTTTCTACTCAGATTCCCTTCGCTCCAAGTTATCATATGCCTGTGGGTGCTCCCCTTTCCCAGTCCCCCAACATAGTCCTGAGGGAATGACAGTCAGAAATAGTTGGTGGGTTCAGTGAAAGCAATTTTAGAGGAATGGTTGGGGTAGAAACCAGATAGAAGCAAGTTGAGGAAGTGGAAATAGCAAGAATAGACTACTCTTCTGAGATGAAAAGGAGGAGAAGAAATCATCTGCATGTCAAGATTTGTGCTTTTTTTTAACTTAAGAGTCTGCTTGTGATTATACAATAACTAATTTTGTAAAACATTTTGAAAAAATAAAAGTTATAAAGAATAAATATATAACTCCCTGTAATCCAGCTACCTACATAATTATGATAGTTACTCATTTTTGAGCACCTACTAAACAGAAGAATTGTTTTAATCACTTGATTAACAGTATTTCTAATTACTATGTAATATAAAGTCCTACCTAGGCCAGAATTAAGACAGATATGTCTGTGATATAGAGTAAGACAATATCTTTTCCTCTCAAGAAATAATTGGCATCCATTGATGTACAAGGGGGCTAAGAGTTTGCTAGGGGAAAACTCAAAGTCTGGCTTCAGAAGGGTTTGGGTTGTGCATAGACACGTCTGGGATAGTCCCGGAGGTAGACAGTGGTGGGCAGGTACAGTGGGGCCCCTAGGGAAAGCACAGCCCGTTGAGGAAGGGGTCTGCAATAATTAAGACTGGGCTTGAGTCCTGCAAGACCATGGCCAGTCTGCCTGTTATGCAGCAGGGCCCAACTCAATTTCCTCATGGGTGTCTTTCCAGAAGTAAACAAAGAGAGGCCTCTGTGTAATAGAAAGAGCCATTTTATGAAACTCTGAAATGCCCTGGGGCCTATCACCCAGTGGGTAGCTGGGTGTAGCATCCAGGAAAAGAGCTTTTCCTTTCTCATGTTGAGAGAGGATGCTGACAGGCATCACAGGGGCTATCCAGCCCTAGACGTCCCACAAAACCAGCACCACGGGACCAGCTCTAGTGGCAGAAAACGTTTTTGTTTAATTCACAGCAAGGTAACAGTAGCTGACTTTAGTGAGTTCAGTAATACTTTACCTTGAGCATTAATGCTGAGAAATGGACACTTTTACTTCCTGTTTTTCAAAAGCGTCGTTGACTAGGGGAACAATGAAGGGCTCCAAATGAGGCATGGGTGTGGGCTTCTAGCTCACCCTGGTGCTAGCAGAGCCCGTGTCATGGTGTTAGGCTAAGTGAACTGGAACAATCATGATGGCATAACTGATTCAAGAACACAGGTAAGAGTTGCTCACTAATGACTCAACAACACATTTTTCAATGACAGTATTTGCACAAACAGCACCTTCCTGCCCTGTATGAAACCAAGCTCCCCACCCCCTAGTACCACCCACCCCAAATTTCTCTCCACACCATTTACCAGGATTTCATGTACCATAATTTTGCTTATTTCTTCCTCTTTTAAAAAAGTTGTCTTTTTCCTACTGTAGAATGTAAACCCATGAAAGTAGTGTCCAGGTCTATGGGTTTATGGCTGTGTACCCAGAGCTAGACCAGCGGTTGGCAGGGAGCACTCAGTGGTCACTGGGTTCATCCATTTCGTAAGTTTTTGAAATCTCTGGGGAAGGAAGAGAACCATTAAGATTTTCAGTTAGCATCTGGATTTACAGCCTGGAGGAACCTAGAATATGTGCTTGCATTTATAATAACCCTATAAAGTCCATACTATAATATGCCTATTTCACAGAAGAAATTGGGGATTAGAGCAAAAGCAACTTGCCCCAAGCCTCGTAGATGATAAGAGCCAAGATCAGAATAAACTGGTCTAGTAAGTAAGTAAGTAAGAAGACTGTGTAGAAGGTGTTGCCAAAGCTGAGGCAACAGCTAACAAAAGCCATAACTGATACGGTAGAAATATGAACAGGAAAAAAGAGATGGAAGGGAACGAAGCTGTGAAGACTGATTTGAAACATGGGCACAGAATTCAACGCACTGCTAGAAGTAGCCTATAAAAATTAAATGAGAAAAGAGGGATTTCTTCTAAGAGAGAGGTTACTTCATTTCCTTTCAGGGAGAAAAAGAAAAATTAACAGGCAAGCAAATGTAAGTCCTTACAGCTTTGAGCATATTTACGGTAAAATTAGGAGACAAAGAGATGCAGGTTTGATCTCCGGGTCGGGAAGACCCCCTGGAGGAGGATCTGGTAAGCCACTCTAGTATTCTTGCCGGGAGAATCGCATGGACAGGGAGGCTGCTGGGCTACGGTCCATAGGTCACAAAGAGTCAGATACAACTGAAGCAACTTAGGAAGCACACATACATGATAAAATTATATTCATGGGGATTTCATACTTGGATTTTAATTGGGAAACAGATGAGAGTAAAATACTTTATGGAAAAGGAGTCAGTGTTGTATCTTAACATGGAGAAGATTCTGGCAATAGTGTCCAAGGAATGAGTCAAGAAGGAGTACAAAGACTTGGGGAGAGGAGACCCTTCTTTATTTTTTTAAGATTGTTTGTTTATTTATTAGCTGCACTGGGCCTTTGCTGCTGCTTGCAGGCTTTCTCTAGTTGTGGTCAGCAGGGGCTACTCTTCGTTGCATTGCACAGGCTTCTTATTGCAGTGGCTTCTCCTGTTGTGGAGCAAGGGCTCTAGGGTGTGAGGGCTTCAGCAGTTGTGGCTCAAGGGTTCCTTTGCCCCACAGCTTGTGGAATCTTCTGGAACCAGAGATAAAAGCCACGTCCCTTGTACTGGCAGCTGGATTCTTTACCACTCGACCACCAGCAAAGTCCGAGAGGGGATTCTTAACATTTTAGGACCAGGGGATTGTTGGGGTTCCCTGGTGACTCAGAAGATAAAGAATCTGCCTCCAATGCAGGAGCCTGGGTTCAATCCCTGGGTCAGGAAGATCGCCTGGAGAAGGGGATGGCTTCCCACTCCAGTATCTTTGCCTGGAGAATTCCATGGACAGAGAAGCCTGGCAGGTTACTGTCCATGGAGTCACAGAGAGTCAGAAGCAGCTGAACTACAAACACTTTCACTTTCAGGGGGTTGTTAATCAGAAGTCCCTGGGCAATGTAAAAGACCCCTGAAAAAGGCCTTCGGTTAGGGAAAAAGAACTATTGGACCCAGGTGACAAAGTCAGGCCACCTCCACCTTCACCCTCGTCCCTGACCCATCAGCTGGTATTGCAGACTGTGCTGTGATTCTTCCAAAGGTTCTGGAAGGGGAACCAGAAGCAGATGACTGGATCAGAACAGCCAGCTAGGATGGTCAGTCACACATGGTGAGAGGCAGGTAGGGAAACTGGGAAGTAATACATACAAGAAGTGTCAGAAGGCAACATCCATCCCAAATCACACTGGATACGGGCTCTGGGGGTGGCAATGTATTTGTTCACTCAATCAATATTTACTGAGTACTCTTTATATGCCAGGCTCTGTGCCAGGCACTGGGCTAAATGCTGGGAGTCGAGCTCCTACTAAACTATTTCCTTATTTCTTCCCTCTCTTCTGGAGAAAGAACTGGAATGACATCGGGCTCTCACTGGCAAAAGGACTGGGCAATGGCTGCATCTGCAAGAGGCAGACGGTGGCTTGAGCAGACGGGTCAGGTTGGGGATGACATGGCCTGGCTGATACAACACTTAGATTTTCCTGGAAATTTCTGTTTGTTTTCTATGCTCAACTTAGTATTATTTATTTATGGTTGATAAGCAAATTAACTACTTTATAGTTTCTTGTAAGTCATTTCTATATGTACAGTTATGACATTTTCTTGTGGAGGGGAGGGACTTTCAATTTTCAATCTTAAAAGCAGCAACGTGCCTAGATTACTGGGCCTGATAATCGTCTAAACCAAGTGTAGCAGCAGCAAATAGGGGAAGGGGCATGATTCATCACCTCTTTATTATACGGCCAAACCTAAGTCACAGCGGGGAAGCCACTGTAGAGTGTAGGGACTTTAAATCACTGCAAGGGTAGAGGTCAGTGCCTAGATAATCTGGAGAGATGATCCCACCCCAAACCCTTTAAGACTCTACATTTGGTAACCACCTGACTCATAAGGGCAACCTGGCAATGAACTTCCCAAGTTAGGGTGTTTACCCCATTTCGCCCAGCCTGCAAGTGTGCCTACAAGATCACTCTTATTTTCCATGGTACAAGAAGGGAATTGAAGGAACGGAGCTAGTGAAATCAACAACCTAGTTCCTTGACTTATTAAATAGAATAGAGATGAATACTCAGACAATTATTTGCCATTGTGGAATGTGTTTTCCCTAGTAACAATGTTGTACATACTCATAAGATTTATGTAATAGTCTATTTCAATCACGCTCCTATACAGGCTACAGACTCTTATACAGCATGTAGCCCGTGTCTTTTGTGTACCTGAAACTCAAATTATGTTAATTGAAAGATACTTTTACCAGTAGAAAAAGGGGAAAGAATAGTAAAAGAAGCAAGAGGAGGAACCAAAATGAAAGTTCAGTTTTAAATCATATTTAATTATGGATAAATGATTATAGGATCTCTGCTCTAAGATAAACAACAAAGATCCAGGAGACTGATTTTTAGGAGCTCCTTTTAAACGTTTCTAGATCTGTGGTCTGTATCACTTTAAGTCTTAGTCCTGTACACATGAACGCTAAGTCACTTCAATTGTGTCTGACTCTTTGCAACCCCATGGACTATACCTGCCCAGCTCCTCCATCCGTGGAATTCTCCAGGCAAGAATACTGGAGTGGGTTGCCATACACTTCTCCAAGGGGTCTTCCCGACCCAGAGATAGAAGCTGCATCTCCTTACATCTCCTGCCTTAGCAGGCTGCTTGTTTACCACTAGCGCCACCTGGGAAGCCAAGTCTTAGTCCTACACCCCCTTAAGACTTTAGGCCATCCATTGCTACAAAGAATTTTAAAGCAGAATCAATCAGTATACTTCAACTTAACATTTATTAAGTGCCTATTCTATGTCAGGCAGTTTTCTACACATTTAATGTATATTAACTTATTCAAATTTCATCAAAGTCTATGAGGTAGGTACCATTATTGTTTCTATTTTACCTAGGAGGGNAAAGAATAGTAAAAGAAGCAAGAGGAGGAACCAAAATGAAAGTTCAGTTTTAAATCATATTTAATTATGGATAAATGATTATAGGATCTCTGCTCTAAGATAAACAACAAAGATCCAGGAGACTGATTTTTAGGAGCTCCTTTTAAACGTTTCTAGATCTGTGGTCTGTATCACTTTAAGTCTTAGTCCTGTACACATGAACGCTAAGTCACTTCAATTGTGTCTGACTCTTTGCAACCCCATGGACTATACCTGCCCAGCTCCTCCATCCGTGGAATTCTCCAGGCAAGAATACTGGAGTGGGTTGCCATACACTTCTCCAAGGGGTCTTCCCGACCCAGAGATAGAAGCTGCATCTCCTTACATCTCCTGCCTTAGCAGGCTGCTTGTTTACCACTAGCGCCACCTGGGAAGCCAAGTCTTAGTCCTACACCCCCTTAAGACTTTAGGCCATCCATTGCTACAAAGAATTTTAAAGCAGAATCAATCAGTATACTTCAACTTAACATTTATTAAGTGCCTATTCTATGTCAGGCAGTTTTCTACACATTTAATGTATATTAACTTATTCAAATTTCATCAAAGTCTATGAGGTAGGTACCATTATTGTTTCTATTTTACCTAGGAGGGAATAGGGGCACAGAGAAGTAACTTGTCCAAGATCTCACAGGTAGTAGGTGACAATCCGGAGTCCTGCCCAGACAGTCTGAGCCACACCAGTAGCCAGCGGATACTACCTTAGGTCTGCAGACTTTGTTTTCCCAGTATACATCTCCAAGTAAATGGTTTGTCTAAACAGCTCTTAGATGTTTAAATGTTTGGCACCTGTTTGTCACATGATTACCTCCTACCCTTCAAAATTCGTTAACTTTGTTTCTAAAAGTCATATGCTTATTTTTTTAAACCATCTTTTGCTGTCTTCTTTTCCACAAGAGATAATTGTTTGGATAATAACCTTTTAAGAAATGAAAAAAGTATAGAATTACTTTTGTGATGGAAAAATGGTAGCAGGCTATTCTTACATGAGCTGAGAGTCAGCATCTCAGATGTTTTTTGTTTTTATTGAAGTATAGTTGATTTTTTGAGCTTCCCAGTGGCTCAGAGATAAAGAATCCAACTGCAGTGCAGGAGAGGCAGGTTCGATCCCTGGGTCAGGAAGATGCACCGGAGGTGGGCATGGCAACCCACTCCAGTATTCTTGCCTGGAGAATCCCCACGCACAGAGGAGCCTAGGGGGCTACAGTGCATGGGGTCACAAAGAGTGGGACACAACTGGGTGACTAAGCACGACACACAGCACAGCATTTTAGTAGCCCTTATCATGCTGTTTTCTCCAGCTTTTGCTAGGACTATGATGAGGAGGAGAAACTCGCCTGGCATGATGTTTCTCCTTCCCGTTATTATTTCTTGCATAGGTTATTAAAAGAAAGCTATTTGAAAATCACATTTTGGTGATGAGGAAAGGAATAGTAAGTACAATCCTGTATACTGGGAATTTTTCTAGAATTATTTTGACTTTCTTCATGAGATAAAAGAGAAGCTCAAGTTACACTGTAAATTGTCTGGTTTGAAACATGCTGTGAATTTTAGAACTTTCTTTAGAACTTTGGTAACCTGGCCAGGGCACTTTTTTGGTTCCTCAAGATTATTAATCTTATACCACCAAATAGATTTCATATGTAGTCTGACAAATGGCAGTTAGATGCTCTTCATGGGTTTAGGGTAAATGAGCCAATGAAAATAAGCCCCTGCTTAAATGACAGAGTCAGGGAGATGGACCAGTCAGGGACGGTCCCGCTCCTTCCCACGTATAGGAGGGCTGAGAGGTCAACAAAGGGGCACTGTAAGAGGGTGAGCCCCTCTCTGGAGGTGGAACTGCTACACCATACACCTTGCTTGTTTGGATAATATTCTGAACCCCAAACCCACTCTTCTAGCTTAGTCTCTAAGAACAAGCCAGACAACTGAAAACAGGGCCCTTGCTCAGCTAAGTCAAAGCCCAAGGAATCACTAGCACCACGGGCTGCACCCGCCCACCTGGAGCATGAGAGTGTCTGTGAAAGAATAAGGGAAGGGTGGTGTCACCACTCTCTCTCTCTTCATGTCCACCACACTAATAAACAGGCCTAGTTTCCTCGTCTAAAGATCTGCTCTAAAGAAGGCATGACTCAACTGAAGCATCTTCAAATTACTGTGGCTGGTTAACAAACCATCCTGTAAAAGTATGCCCTGGCACAAATCTATCAGCTGCTTTACAGTAAAAGGAAGCCCAGGCACGTTGCTTATTATGAGAATGTGCTCAGAGTGAGCATTTTATTTTATGAATAGATAGCATATTAAGAAATTAGATAATTTACATATTTGAGTTCAATACTAGAGAATGAATCATTTATTAGGAAAAGGCTAATAAGACATTAAACTTCAAAATTTAGAAACAAAATCTCTGATGAATTAAATGTAAATAAGTGTATCCCAATATCAATGGAGAAAGACCACAGTAGAGAGAAAAACTGAAGTTTGTTTTAAATTAAGAAAAACCTCTTGGTAAAATATAGTAAAATTGTATTATCAACAACAAAAAGAGTTGAAGAGAGTTTAAGGTATATCTTTCTTTTTTAAGATTTTGTTTCAATGTGGACCATTTTTAAACTCTGTATTGAATTTATTATAATACGGCTTCTGTTTTGCATTTTTCTTTCTTGGCTATAAGACCTATAGGATCTTAGCTCCCTGACCAGGGATTAAACCTGCATCTCCTGCACTGGAAGGCAAAGCCTTAACCACTGGACAAGGAAAGTCCCTGAAGGCTATAGTCTTATAAGGAAAAATCAAATACCATGAAGGCTAACAAAGGTCCTTGTCTTTTACTGGCA
>SJYA01000524.1:598457-625079 GCA_006410615.1 Neotragus moschatus | reverse complement strand
CCACTTTGGCTAATAGAACTGGCTTTGTGATAGAGATCCTGAATTTTAACTTCTGGTAATCAGGCTAGCAGTACACTGATGAAGCAGCAATGTTAGAGCGTATTCTACCAAGTCAAAGGTATATTAAAATTATGAAAGGGACATCAAGAACCTGATAAAGCTTTGTGTATCCTGCTGAGCTAATAAATAGACAACTAATTTAAGATGGATAAAACTGTTGGGTCTCTCAAGCTTCTAATGGTTTCCAAATGTATTTGTCTTATCACTTAGAAGTTTTTAGTAATAATAATCTAAGTTCTGTGTATTTTCCTTTAAAAAGGAATAAACATTTGCACAGTATTGTATTGTAAGAAATTCAACAAAGACTTTGAATTTGAGGAGACAACTCTCTACCCCTTCAGCACAAAGAACCTCTCCTTTCACTGTGTGAACAATAGAACCAGAATCATGGCTCACTGTTCAGAGTGGCTTATATAACCTTTGGGTCACCTTGTGCTTCATGGTGCAATAAGCTCTTGACACGTCTATAAACCAGAGGCAGATTTGTTGTTCGTATTCCCAAATATTGACTGCAAGCTTTGAAAAAAAAAAAAGGATCCTCCCTTATAGAATTACAGAATGTCAGAGCAAAAGAGAACTGAAAGATGACCTTGAATAAACCACTGTGTTATAGATGAAGAAAGTGAAGCAGGGAGTGACCTGCTGATGTCTCATCAGGCTGGGACACAGCCTGGCTCAGAGCTTGGTTCCCCTGACTCTTCGATCCATACTCTGGCACCAATGTCATGTAGCCTCTTTTATTGCTTGATGAATGAGGGTGTTGGGCATCAGGAAGGTAAAAATGAAAGAGATATACTTAACATCAACAAGCTCAAAATCTAATAGGGAAAATAGATTTTTGACAGGCCATCCCACTACCAAAAAGCTTTATGTTATACTCTGTACACCATTGCTAGAATGGTCTTTCTAAAAATATAATTTGGAACATACTGTCTCTGCAGTGAACAAAACCCTGCGGTGGCTCCCCATTGCTTTTAAGGAAAATCTTCCTCTTTGTTCTCTGACCTCTTGTCTCACTGTATCTTTGCTGATACCCCAGGGGAGCCATAGAGAACCAGTTGCTTTTCCCAAAACATGACCTGTTGCTTCATCCTGTCAGGCCTTTGCTTATGCTCTCCTGTGCCTGGAATCCCCTCCTTTGATCATCTGTTAAGAGGGTTGTCTTTTTTATAAGACATTTCCTTAGGTTTCTCTGCTCCAGGCTCCAGTCTCACGGGCAGAGGTGGACACCCCTTCCTTTCTTTATTGTTCACCATGCCCTGTCTACTTCTCCTATAGCACCTGTAGTACTTTGTAATGTTGATTTCTTAAAAATAAATAAATAAATAAATGTATTTGCTGTTTATACTCATGTCTTTATGAATTAGAGGTAAGCTCCTTGATGGCAGTACCATCTTCTTTGTACCTTTAGAGTATAACTCAGCACCTTGCTCATTAGACTCCACTGAATGAACTGCCATAGAGGCCCCCTACAAAGTGCTATAGGTTTCCCTCATAGCTCCATCGGTAAAGAATCTGCCTGCCATGACCTGGGTTTGATCCCTGGGTCAGGAAAATCCTCTGGAGAAGGAAATGGCAACCCACTCCAGTATTCTTGCCTGGAGAATCCTGTGGACAGAGGCGCCTGACAGGTTATGGTCCATGGGATGGCAAGAGTCAGACATAATTCAGTGACTAAACCGCAATCACCACCACAAAGTGCTATGGCAACACAACGGAAGGAGCAGGGACCAGTGCTTGGAGGAGTGCCCCAGAATGCACCAAGTTTTAGATGATTAGCAACCCATCAGAGAAGGCAATGGCACCCCACTCCAGTCCTCTTGCCTGGAAAATCCCATGGATGGAAGAGCCTGGTAGGCTGCAGTCCATGGGATCACTGAGGGTCGGACACGACTGAGCAACTTCACTTTCACTTTTCACTTTCACGCATTGGAGAAGGAAATGGCAACCCACTCCAGTGTTCTTGCCTGGAGAATCCCAGGGATGGGTGAGCCTGGTGGGCTGCTGTCTATGGGGTCGCACAGAGTCAGATGCAACTGAAGTGACTTAGCAGCAGCAGCAGCAGCAGCCCATCAGAAGGCATCAGAGGATGAGATGGCTGGATGGCATCACCGATACAATGGACATGAACTTTGGCAAACTTCAGGAGATAGTGAGGAACAGGGAGGCCTGGTATGCTGCAGTCCATGGGGTCACAAAGAGTCTGACATGACAGGCAATTGAAAAACAGCAACCTATCTAGGTAGAGGGGCAGGGGTTGGCTCATACCTGGTGGCAAGAATAGAATGTAGAGCTCTGAGAAAGGTAGAAATGGTGGCAAGTCGGAAAAATGTTTGGTTTTTGTTGTCATTTAACTAGAAGAGTCTATAAATAAAGCCAATCAAGGCTTGCGTGTGAAAGTCCTGGTAATCCATTAAAAGAAAAACATTAGATTGTGTTATAAAGAGCTAAAGAAAGAAGAGTTGCAAAGGTTAGTATTCAAGAGTATGAATGATTAGATCTGCCTGTCAAAAGAAAGGGAATGAAGCAACTGGGCGGAGCTTGCACTAGAGATGGACAAGACTAGGAGCTGAGCCCTGGGAAGGCATTGCTGACCTGAGGGTCCAGAGAACTGAGACTGATGTTGGTGAGAAGGGATGAGAGCCTGAAGTGCAGTAGTGGAGATGGAGAAAATGGGAATGATTGGAAAAACACAGCAGTGGTGGAATGATGGATGGCGACTGACTGAAGATGAGGAATGAGGAAAAGGGAGGAATCATGAATGATTCCAAGCACATATCTTGAATGTTTAAGTGAATAGCAGTGTCCTGATATGAAATGCAGGAAGGAGAGGTTTCTGAGGTCTAACATTGAGGGGGCGATGGTTGTAAGACACTTACATGAGTAAGCTGAGAAGGCAGTTGGAATTAGGTATCTCACGCCCAGGAAGGCACTTAGGTCATGAGGACATGGAGATGGTAACTGAGTCCATAGGGGAGGATGAGAGCATCATGTGAGAGTGAGGGAAGAAGGTCCAAGACGAGGCCCTCGGGAAAGGAGGAGAGAGTGGAGGAAGAGACAGCAATGACTAAACTGCATAAGATAAAGAAGAACAAACCCAACGTAGAGTCATGGAAGCCATCGAAAAAGAAAGTTTATTTACGGAAAAGATAGAGTTAACGGTGTCAAAAGCAAAGAAAGGACAAAGATGATGAGGACTGGGGAAAAAAAAAAAAAAGCCCTAGGAAAAATGTCCTGTAATATAAGGCTGCAAACGTACTCATTGGGGGCTGGAGGACATCCAGAATAAGCCAGGTCCAGTGTTCAGCCAATGAATCAGAGACAAAGGCTCCTTCTGTTTCCTAGTCCCATCCAGTCCATAAGCCTCGGGTTAGGTTAAGCTATGATTTATGCTAAATAGCTTCATCTATTTAGGGCTAGTGAAATGGAGGGGGTTGGATTATCTCTGGCAAGAACTTGATAAAGAATTGAGGGACTCTAACATTAATTTTCATTTGCCTGAGTTGAGATTGGGATAAGGAGGTAGCTGACTAAAGAAATCTTTTTAAAAAATGAAAAAGAGGAGGAAAATAAGAAGCACTTACTATTTAAAAAACTGACCTGCCAAATAGGCCTATAAGTCTTCATTCTCCTGCCTCCACAAAGTCTAGTGTCTATTTATAGGAAAACTATAAGTTAGCATGGCCAATATAGGCTTCAGTGGGCCAGCAAAAATGCAATCACTATATAATTTGTTTCAAATTCCTCAAAACTCTTTTACTAAGGGACTCATTAAGTGAGGAAATTCAACTTGTGTTCTGTGGGCAGGGTTGGAATTGAGGGTACAGAAACTGAGAGGCAGCACTTTTAAACTTTCAGAGCAAATTAACAATGCTCTGACATACACACAGGTCATCAGTTAACTTGGGTCACTGAGCAGGGTATGGACAAGTCTGTGGGCCGTGGAATTCACACAGCGAGTCATGTGGGGCAGGAACTATGCACTAGTCCAGAGCAGGAGGACCAGGTAGCAGACCACAACAGCTTGAAAGTTTTAAAAAATCAAAC
The DNA here is from genome assembly GCA_006410615.1 of Neotragus moschatus. NCBI lineage: Eukaryota > Metazoa > Chordata > Mammalia > Artiodactyla > Bovidae > Neotragus > Neotragus moschatus. The sequence continues at coordinate 620,972 of SJYA01000524.1, read as the reverse complement.
AAAAAAAATGTACACCCACGGCTAATTCATGTCAATGTATGGCAAAAACCACCATGATATTGTAAAGTAATTAGCCTCCAATTAAAATTAATTAATTAATTTAAAAAACCAGATAATTCGAAAAGCATAGATTCAGATCACAACCCATTTGTAAGTTAAGATTTCCAACAGTTTGGGACAAGCTACTTGACAGACTGCTGGAGCATACCCCCAAAAAATCTGGCTATAAAGCGAGAGAAAATTGGAAATCTGTGTAGAAGATATGAATTGGTGATGGAAATGTCCAAAACTACCTTCTCATAAAACCTCCTAGATTAATTTTATGCTAGCTTACTTTTTAAGTTAATTTTTATTGGACTATAGCTGCTTTACAATGTTGTGCTAGTTTCTGCTATACAGCAAAGTGAGTCAGCTCCTATATGTATATCTCCTGTTTTGGGGATTTCCTTCCCATTTAGGTCACCACAGAACACTGAGTGAGTTCCTTGAGCTATACGGTAGGTTAGCTTATTTTTTTAAGTTATTTTGTTTATAACAATATGCCTATGGTCTATATAATAGTATCTGGCATCCCACTCTTTGTGACCCCATGGACCCCTGCAGCATGCCAGGCTTCCCTGTCCTTTACTACCTCCCAGAGTTTGCTCAAACTCACATTCCTTGAGTCGGTGATGCCATCCAACCATCTCATCCTTTTTTGCCCCCTTCTCTTGCCCTCAATCTTTCCCAGCATCAGGGTCTTTTCCAATGAGTCATCATCTAGCGCATGGTAGGCACTAAAGAAGGGCTTCCCTGGTGGCTCAGATGGTAAAGAATCTGCATGCAACGCAGATCCGGGTTTGATCCCTGGGTCGGGAAGATCCCCTGGAGAAGGGAATGGCAACCCGCTCCAGCACATTCTTGCCTGGAGAATTCCATGCACAGAGGAGCCTGGTGAGCTACAGTCCTTGGGGTCACAAAGAGTCAGAGATGACCTAGCAACTCAATACACTCACACAGGGACTAAATAAGAATCAGTAAAATAAGGAATTAGCTGTTCTAACTACAACATAGAGAACAGGTTGAGAAAAAGGTAGCAGGAGAATTTAGACAGTCCACACATAGGTTAATGGGACTTAACACAGCAATAAAGAGAATATCAAACTAAGAATTATTAGGCGTAACCTCCAGTTGTTCCCATCTCAGCGGGGAGCGTGGCCGTCTCCTAAGGTCCAAACCTTGACTTTTGTTTTTGTTCCCAATATTCTGTTACTCTCTGAGTCCTAAATATCTCTTTACTCTGACTTCTGCTGTTAGTCACCCTGCTGTAGTTGAGGGCATCGCACCCTAGGGCTTTTGCAATAGCTTCCTAAATAGCCTCCCTGCCTCAGGCTCTTCCTCATTCACACTTCCTTTCAAATTAAAAATCTGGTATTTTCATTTTTTTTGCTTAAAAGCATTACATTTCCCTGATTTTCCTTCTAAGCTTAAACTCTACCTAAGCTCCTTGGCAGGAGAGCCCCCTACAAGACCTTTTATCATCTGGCACTTGCCTCACACCCAGCCTTTTCTTCTCCTCTCTACCTGGTAATCCTTGAAGCTCAGCAACACTAAGCTCCTCCCTCGTAAGCCCTGCCCCAGGGTGTACCATGCTAGTCCCTGCCTCTGTGTCTTTGGTGATGCTCTTCCTTTTTATCTGGAAGCCTCTCCACCCCAATAGCCTGCCTACTGCTCCGTCTGTATCAGTGTTCTCTTGCTCCTGCGACAAATTACCACAAACTCAATGACTTAAGCATGACACAAATTTATTACCTTGTGTTTTGGCAAATCGGAAGTCTGAAGGGAGTCTTATGGGGCTAAAACCAAGGTGTCAGCAGAACTGCATACCTTCTGGAGGTCATAAGAGATCATCTATTCTTTGTCTTTCCCAGCTTCTAGAAACTGCCCGGGGCTTCCCAGGTGGCTTTAGTGGTAAAGAACCCACCTGCCAATGCATAAGAGATGGAATGTAACCCCTGGGTCGGGAAGATCCCCTGGAGGAGGGCATGGCAACCCACGGCAGCATCCTTGCCTGGAGAATCCCATGGACAGAGGAGCCTGGCGGAGCACAGCAACAACGTGCTCTTTTGGCTAATGGCCACATCATTCCAACCTCGGCTTCCATGGTCACATCTCCTCCCCTGGCTCTGGCACTCCTCTCTCCCTTTTATAGAAGGAGCCTTGTGATTACGATGGGCCCACCTAGATGATCAATAATTTTTCTATTTTCCCCAAATTAATCACATCCTCAAAGTCCCCGTGGCTGTGATATTTATCTTCATAGGATTAAGACACACATATCTCCTGGGAGCCATCATTCTGTCTACCACAGTTGATCTGTCCAGTTGATCTCTTAGAGCTCAGCTCATATATCACTTTTTCTCTGCTAATCTTTCCATTCAGCGCCAGTCCCTCTCTATTTTGCGTCATGTACATGCTACCATCACTGCATGGATTACCTTGCATTGCATATATTTATTTAGACAGGTGTGGGCTTCCCTGATGGCTCAGTGATAAAGAATCTGCCTGCAAATGCAGGAGACACAGGTTCAATCCCTGGGTCCAGAAGATCCCCTGGAGAAGGAAACAGAACCCGCTCCAGTATTCTTGCCTAGAAGATCCCAAGGACAGAAGAGCCTGGAAGGCTACAGTCTGTTGAGTCAAAAAGATTTGGACATGACTAAAATAACAACAAAAAACATGCAGATATTTCTACGAGGAGCTTCTTCAGGGGCAGCTTATTTATCGTTGTATCACCAGCACCTAGCACAGTGCATGACATATAGTAGAACTGAGCTAAATTAATTTTTTAAATGTGCGGGGCAATGTGACCATCCACTTTTATGTCTCCTACAAATGTAAATTTCAGTGGTGACTGAAGTGTGTCCTGAACTCTCCAGCATTATCGCCTATCACTCCTCCTCCAACCCTGCCTACTTTCACAACTATTATACTTCCCCCTCACATGGTCAGATGGGCTTTCTGACCCTTCTTGATCATGCCGTGTGTTTTTCCATCCTCATCTCTCTATCTGTAGTGCTCTTTCTCCAACTTTTCTATTTTATGAATCTTGACTCATTCTTCAAGGCACAAATCAAAAATTTTCCATCTAGAATGTCTTTTACAGTCTCTTTAAGACACAATTCATCACTTCCTCATTGGAATGCTAGGATATTTTGTGTATTATATATCTCACATTGTGTTATTCTTGGTTTTATGCATATCTGTTTCCCCATAAGAGTGTGAAAGGACCATATCCTGTTTTTACCTGTCCTGGGCATATAGCAAGTGCTCAGTGATGTTTATCAAATTAAATTGAACATAGGAACAGATCAGCTTGGAGGGGATGGGCATCGACGGCAATGGGAAGCAACCAAAGATAAAGGATGCCCTTGAGAAAGGTAGGGAGAAAGAAGGAGAAGGAGAAGACAAGTGTTCAGAGGACCACAGAAGTAGAGAGTGATGAAGACCTTAGCTGGAGTGACTGACCTTTAATTGGGGAGGAGAGCGTGAACAGCGCTACCAAATGCCACGGAGATCCTGACCTGGAAGATCAATGATAATGGCTGTTGTACTTACCTGTAAGAGATCCTAATGGCTTTAGGAAGCCCAAGTTCTGGAGTGCTCAGTCAGGGATCCAGGTCCACCTCTGTTTTTAGGTCAGGAGAGGAAGGTTCTCCAGAAGATAAATGACTCGAGGAATAGTAAACCAGACTTCTTATCTGATCAACCTGTTTGAATGCCCAAGGACATGAATACCACAGCAAAGCTCCAAGTCAGGTTAAAAGACTTGGTTCTTTCATCTGATACAGAAGGCTCAAAGTGCTGGAAGAAGTTGGTTCTTAGAGAAGGCAGGGGTCAATTTGATGTGTTTCCCTGTAATAACCAGAGATTTTCATCAGTGGGGCACAATGAGCCCGATAGTCCAGGGCTTTTTAAGATGAAAGATAAATGTCCAATCTGGCTTCAGAGCTGGGAGCAATTTCTCTTCCCTGGTGCTTTTCTGCATATTGGAAGTTTTCTATATGAGGCATCATATGACCCAAAGAAACAGTATTCTCCATGCCTCTGCCTGTCTTGAACCGTGCTCTTCTGTCTTCCCTCAAAGCTACTTTCTCCAACATATATCCTGCTTGGCTAACCTTTATGGCCAGCTGTCTATCTTGACCAATTTCAAAACTGATTTAGACAAATTCTTATGCCTGCCACTTGTTTGGATTTTTCCCCAAATTGATTTCATCCAGCATTCATAACAGTTCTATGATCTGTTTCTTTTATGGCCTAGATCAGTCTACCCTAGCCTGGTAGGCCATGCATTCTCAACAGTTCAGTTCAGGCGCTCAGTCGTATCTGACTCTTTGTGACCCCATGAACTGCAGCACACCAGGCCTCCCTGTCCATCATCAATTCCTGGAGTCCACCCAAACCATGTCCATTGAGTTGGTGGTGCCATCCAACCATCTCATCCTCTGTTGTCCCCTTCTGCTCCTGCCTTCAATCTTTCTCAGCATCGGGGTCTTTTCCAATGAGTCAGCTCTTCACATCAGGTGGCCAAAGTATTGGAGTTTCAGCTTCAACATCAGTCCTTCAAATGAATACCCAGGACTGATCTCCTTTAGGATGGGCTGGTTGGATCTCCTTGCAGTCCAAGGGACTCTCAAGAGTCTTCTCCAACACCACAGTTCAGAAGTATCTTTGGCACTCAGCTTTCTTTATAGTCCAACTCTCACATCCATACATGACCACTGGAAAAACCATAGCCTTGACTAGATGGACCTTTGTTGACAAAGTAATGTCTCTGCTTTTCAATATACTGTCTAGGTTGGTCATAACTTCCCTTCCAAGGAGTAAGTGTCTTTTAATTTCATGGCTGCAATCACCATCTCAACAGTAGTGTGAATATTTCTTGGGGATGAAAAACAGCTCTTCTTCCCCTTAGTTTTTATTTTTTGGCTGCTCGGTATGGCATGTGGGATCTTAGTTGCCTGACCAGGGATTGATCCTGTGCCCTGTGCAGTGGAAGTATAGAGACTCAACAACTGGATCACCAGGGAAGATCTGCAATTTAATTTCTTGAAGTATGTGTGTGTGTCAGTCACTAAGTTGTGTCCAACTCTTTGCAACCCCATCAACTGTAGCCCACCAGGCGCCTCTGTCCATGGAAATCTCCAGACAAGATTATTGGAGTGGGTTGCCATTCCCTACTCCAGGTTCTTGATGTATCAGTTCAGTTCAGTCTCTCAGCTGTGTCCGACTCTTTGCGACCCCATGGACTGCAACATGCCAAGCTTCCCTGTGCATCACCAACTCCCGGAGTTTACTCAAACTCATGTCTATTGAGTCCGTGATGCCATTCAACCATCTCAGATGTATAGTGCAGATATAAATACTGGGGTTCCCAGGTGGAAGGAGATGACAACCCACTCCAATATTTTTGCCTGGAAAATTCTATGGACAGTGGAGCCTGGCGGGCTACAGTCCATGGAGTCCTAAAGAGTCAGACACAATGGAGCGACTGAGCATACAGGCACATAGATATAAATACAGAACTTAAACTGATATAACAATATATCTGTGATAGTAAGATGTTATGGGGGAGCAATTAAAAATGTTGAAAAAGGATCCTTAGGAGGGCAACAATGAGAAAAAGGGTAGAGAGACACTGTGAAATGTGTTAAGGCTTAAATTCAAGAGCCAAGAGAACAAGACAGTGGATAGGAAGGAAATGGATGTAGCCATGGGTGGTTACTTGACTGAGAAGTAGATTGTGGAAAAGATTTCGGTCTACCAAACACACTTGGAGCATTTACTATTATGTGCCATGAGCTGTGTGAAACACTTTCACATTTGTTAGCAAAAAGCTTCTCTTTATTTTAGTCCCAATGGTCATGTTCCTTGTGAGAACAATAGGGACATTTTCTGTTGAGACAGTAGCCCACCTCTCTCCTCTCTGCTTCAGTAGCTTTCATGCTAATTAAACACTTGGAGGTAACTCATTCACATTTTGCAACGTAATAAAATGAAAATCACAGCTCAGCTTGTGTTTGTAGAAGCTCCTTTCATGGCAGCCTTTCAACCTGTTGGGCAATTTAAAAGATGCAGTTGTAATCATGACTAACTCATTAAGATGCTTGAGGGAAACCTGAACATCCTTAACCTACTTTTGAAAAAGAGAGGCAAGGGAAATACAGAAGTGGGAATAATCCAAGGCAAACAATTTCAAGTCTTTGAACAAAGGGCAGGCTCTGGACCCTCCTGGGCTGGGCTTGAGGAGGCTGGGACAAGAAAACAGAACGTTTCTAAAAGAAAGCCCAGTAGTCACTGGTGTCTGCTTCTCTTCTAGAGTGTGATCTTTATTTAGTTGTTTGTTTTGACTTTTAAAGTGCCCCTCTTTGTTCTCTCATGGCATTCATTAAGAATTTACCACTGAGTCTTGGCCTTTTATCCTAGCCAGATCATCTCTGTTATGTATTCAGCCCATGTACTTGACTCCTGAGCATTCTTGTTTTCCTTCTTTCCTGCTTTTCCCCTCAGTGCTGAAGCTGGGATGATGGTGGTGGTGGAAGGCCGAAGGGTAAAGATGAATGAGCCACAGTGTCCACTGAGAACCCATAGCCAACTCTTGGCAGCCTATCGGGGGTAAATCTTGTCTTCAACTTCTTGTTGACTTTATCACCCACTCAGTGTGCTTAACTTTGATGGATGTTATCATCAGCTCTGTTTATTCACATTGCCAAGAACACCAGTTGAACAAGGAAATATTCAGGAACACATACTCTTTAAGTGTCAAGTTGACTTGAAAAAAAGAAACATCATTGTTTTACTGACTTTGGCATTGTTGTAGAAATAAAAAGTCATTCATATTTTGTCAAACTACTTGTGCATGTAGTCACAGTTTTATTTCTTCTTCCTGGTCAGATTTTGTACTTCAGAGGATGGAAAAGAGGAGACGGGAAGATTTTTAAAACATTGCTTTGCATTGGGCTGGGGGTGGCCTGAGCCATGGGCTTCCCAGGTGGCACAGTGGTAAAGAATCCACCTGCCAATGCAGGAGTTTCAGGAGACTTGGGTTTGACCCCTGAGTCAGGAAGATTCCCTGGAGGAGGAAATGGCAACCCATTCCAGTATTCTTGCCTAGAAAATCCTGAGTGACTGAGCATGCATGCACAAGTCTGAGCCACAGATAAAGGTATCACTTTAAGGGATAGGGAATCATCTCTTTTTGGGAGCACCAACTGATTGGAGCCATTGGCCACAGGAGAAGAGAGACAAGGGTCACTGGTGAATAATCAGAAACAGTTTCTCCCATTCTGGGTCATTTTTACATTGTAGCCTAAATATATTTTCTAAGTTCTATAAATTCTTGGAACATCCTATATACCCAAACAGATCTTTGAATATAGTGGATATTTGTAGACTGATCTAGAATTTTGGATACCTTGAATTTAATCCCCGCTGTGACACTGGCTGTGGAGAAGGAAATGGCAACTCACTCCAGTATTCTTGCCTGGGGAATCCCACGGACAGAGGAGCCTGGCAGGCTACCGGCCATGGGGCTGCAAAGAGTTGGACACGACTGAAGTGACTTAGCACATGACACTGGCTAACTCTGTAACTTTCAGTTATTTTTGGTTCTCCAAGATAATATGGATACAGTGATGGAAAACGCACAGGTGTTAGAATTCTTGCAACTATAATTATTACAATTGTAACAATTATTACAATCTTACCCATACCATATATTAGCTTGTTGCGTAAGAAGTTCTTTAACTCCTTTGCCTTGGTGTCTTTATTTGTTAAATGGAGATAAAGATATCTGCCTTGCAGGTTGTTGTGAGGATCTAATGAGATCATGTATGTAAAACACCTCCTCCTACCTATAGGAGTCGCTAAATAAATGGCTGCTCTCATAGGAAGATCTGTGTGGAGATGGGGAAAGGCTATGTGACAAAAAGCATGGGTGTTCTGAGCTCATTAGCTGCTCAATGGTTTCTTAACCTTATGGCATCATTAGAGAATGAGGAGAATGCAGCCTGGCTCCATTGAAAACCAGGCCTGCTTTATTTCTGCAGGATCTGGCCTGTTTTATTTCTGCAGGATCTGGTCACCTCGTAACCAGAATTTACAGGAGTAAGGGAGGTGAGGAGGAGGAGAGACAGAGAGAGAGAGAGAAATAGAGGGGGAGAATGGGAAGCACGGAGGAGAGCTCTGCTCTCTGAAGGCGGAGACTCTTTAGCATTCCGTCAGCAGTGGGACCAGAACGAAAAGCACATGGCTGACTGCTCGTGGTGTGATCACACCACGCCAAACAACCAAACTGCTTCCTGCTCAGTCTCCACAGATGTTGTTCCTTAGTCTGGATAAGTCCCCTGGAGAGTATTTTACTGAAAGAAAGAGGCAGCTGCATAACTGCCTGGTTCATGGAACTGACAAACCAGTGTGTCATCAAAGACAGAGAGAGTCATGGGAAATCAAAGCCTGTGGTTCAACCTCCCAGTCACAGAATCAGGTGGCTGTGAGGTGGCACGCTGGACTCCAGCTCATTAACACAGTTCTCTGAAAGTCCTCCTCCTCCTCCTCCTCCTGTTTGCCTGCCTACCACTGGGCTCCACTGGATAGGCAGTGAGTGTCTACCCCGATCACTATTTATTCAAGTGCTATGTACTTTCATTCACACACCACCGCACACCTACACTGAGTGTCTCCTACGAGAATAACAAAATAAGATAGATTCAGACTGTGCGCTTAAGTAGGTCCCAATATATTAATAGTAATCATATATTCGACCAGTTGATAAGCAGTATGTGTCATATGGGCTTCCCAGGTGGCGCTAGTGGTAAAGAACTTAACTTGCCGCTGCAGGAGATGTGAGAGTAGAGGGTTCAATCCCTGGGTTGGAAAGATCCTCTGGAGGAGGGCATGGCAAGCACAGAGAACTCTGGTGGGCTACAGTCCAAGGGGTCACAAAGAGTCAGACATGACTGAAGCAACTTTGCACACGCACACACACACGCATGTGTAATGTGCAGAAATCAACTGTAGAGGGGCTCAGGGAAAGACGCAACAAAGCTGAGGAAAGCTTCGCAGGGAGGTGACACTGGAACTGGTGCTTGAGCTAGCGTTCCAGAGGTCAAGGGGAAGACTGATTGGAGGAGAGGAGGGAGAAAGGGCTTGTCAAGCACAGGAAAGTACAGGCATGGAGGTGAGGGGCATGGGGGCCACAGCACATCTGGGAACTGGCTGGTAAGTTGAGGCACCTGGAATGTGGGCTGTACCATATCGGGCAGCAGCAGGAGAAGAGGTAAGCATGGCTGGAATGCCAGGGTTTTCTGTGGCAGCCTGTAGAGTTTGGATTATACATGTATTTTGGATAGCCCTGTGGGCATCAGTGCAGTGAATGGACTGCAAGAAGGCGAGACAGGAAACTGGAGACCCGTTAAGAAATCAGTTGTGTAGAGTGCAAAGCGGTCAAGGAGAATGAGATTGAAAAGGAGTTCTCTGGATTTGACAATAGGTTTCCGGTGATATCTACAAGTAATTTCACTAGAAAAAATCATGCAGAAGTCAGGTTACTCAGCCAATGGTTCACAACGTTATGGGCTTCAGACCAACAACATCAGTATCACCTGGGAACTTACTAGATATGCAAATTGCCCCCCCAGAACAAAACACTGGAGTCCAGAAATTTGTTTTCACATGCCCTCTGGGTGATTCTGAATACAGTAAAGCTTGAGAACCAGTGGCCTAAACAAATCTTTCTCCATCCCTTCTTTAAGGATTCCCTACTAGGAGTGCTATCCTTCCAATAACTGAGCTGTCTTGCCTTACTGCACTGTGTTGAATGCTTTACCATCTGTCTTCCCCAATAGATGGAAGACTGTCAGGAGTAGGGACTGCTTTGTTCATCTCTATTTCCACTTTGTTTTCACATAGTAGATGTTCAATAATGTAGGAAGCGGGAGCTATAGTGGGTTAAAGAAGAATGAACGAAAAGGGAAAATTACTCCTTGAAGAAATTGGAGGTGAAAGGAAAGAGACCCATTTCTCACCTTGCACACTTGTGCAAGCATGAGTTAAGGCTGGCAGATTGTTGGCTGAAGGGGTTAAGCCGGGAGGAAGGCAGTGATGGATGTGAGTGACAGCAGGGCAGATGGGTAATGAACAGCAACTTTGTCTTGGAAAAGGCAGAAGAAGATGAAATCAGTGGCCAGTGTAGAAGGATTAGCATTGGAATGAAGGAATGACTTTTCTCTGAGATACAAGAAAAGGAAGCAAAGGTAGGAACATAGGAGATAGGTTGTAGAGTTCAAGGGAGAGATGTTGGGGAATTTTTCTATACTGGCAGATGGCCTGCCAGTACAGAAATGGGGGAGGGCTAGGAAAGGTTACAAGGGAGGTGATGCCTGAGCTAGATGTCTTTAGTGAAATGGGAAGTAAGGCCTTCTGCTGGGAAGGAAACAGAACAGAAAGAGGCTAGAGGAGAGTGGTAAAGGCTTGTAAAACCACGGAGGTGTGGTAAGGGGTGCAGAGGCAGACGGACTGAGGTTAGATAGCAGCAGTAAGGGATTCTTAGGGGCTGATTCATTTCAGCTGCTGAAGGGCCCACCCATTCACCCCACTGGCTTTGGCAATAGAAGCAGTATGGGTGGATTGTTTGCAGAGGCTGTTTCTGCAATAGGATGGACAACTCTGGGTGCAGGTCCCAATACTAACATAGAAAGCATTCTAACTCCATATGTCACCAATGCTGTAGTATTGTGCAGACAATAACAATGTTACTTGACATATGACAACTACGTAGCAACGTAGGAGAAGATTTATGGTATGTGAAGTAGCCGAGAAAATTAGAGATACCAAGGGAACATTTCATGCAAAAATGGGCTCGATAAAGGACAGAAATGGTATGGNAATGGACATGAGTTTGGGTGAACTCTCGGAGTTGGTGATGGACAAGGAGGCCTGGCATGCTGCGCTTCATGGGGTCGCAAAGAGTCAGACATGACTGAGTGACTGAACTGAACTGAATTGAAGCAGCTGAGAACGCAGGAGTGATTGTAACTATTTGAAATGTCATATGAAGGAACATCTGAATAAATACACCAAAATGCTATCATGGTGGTATCATAGGTGATTTCCCCTTTATTTGTAAAAAAAAAAAAAAATATATATATATATATATATATATATATATAGCTATATATAGCTATCAGGGCTTCCTTGATAGCTCAGTTGGTAAAGAATCTGCCTGCAATGCAGGAGACCCCGGTTCAATTCCTGGGTTGGGAAGATACTCTGGAGAAGGGATAGGTTACCCACTCCAGTATCCTTGGGCTTATCTTGTGGCTCAGCTGGTAAAGAATCAGCCTATAATGCGTGAGACCTGGGTTCAATCCCTGGGTTGGGAAGATCCTCTGGAGAAGGGAAAGGCTACCTATTCCAGTATTCTGGCCTGGAGAATTCCATGGACTGTGTAGTCCACGGGGTGGCAAAGAGTCAGATGCGACTGAGTGACTTTCACTTTCATATAATTTATAATTTTTAAAAAGATATGGCAATAAATAGAATTGGTTCTTTCTCTCCTGGCTTTGTCTCTTATTAGGTACACATACTGCTACTGTAAGTCACTTCAGTCGTGTCCGACTCTGTGCGACCCCATAGACGGCAGCCCACCAGGCTCCCCCGTCCCTGGGATTCTCCAGGCAAGAACACTGGAGTGGGTTGCCATTTCCTTCTCTAATGCATGAAAGTGAAAAGTGAAAGAGAAGTCGCTCAGTCGTGTCTGACTCTTCGTCACCCCAGAGACTGCAGCCCACCAGGCTCCTCCATCCAGGGGATTCTCCAGGCAAGAGTACTGGAGTGGGGTGCCATTGCCTTCTCCTTAGGTACACATAGAAGGCAGTATTTCAGAATAAAAAGTTGTCGTGTGGAACCAGCCTGCGTAATTGTCTGACCTTCTCTTATGTGGGAGGCAGAGGCAGGGAAATAAAGTCCTTGAGATGCCTTAGGGTTTGAGGCTGACGAGCAAGATATTGGGCATCATGTTATAGGGGAGCCCAAGGGAGGTATACCATTAAGCTTTGTCTCACAAGAAGTTCGGGAGACCAGGCTTAAAATAAATGAGATGAGGACAATTTATTCACTTCTTAAGTGGGTGGTCTGAACAATAGATGGGATTGGATCTGTCAGGCAGAGACTTGTGGGCAGGAATATATACCATGCGGAAGTCAACCGTGTGCCACTGGAGGTGGTCAGCTACATGGGCTGTGCCACTGCTTGGCAGGTGTGATCCTGGGCAAATTCTCAGACTCCACTTTGTGAAGTAGGAGTAATAATGACTACTCATAAGCCGGCTGGAGCATTATAAGAATCAAGCAGGTAAAGTGCTGGATGCGGGGCCAGACTCTCAGGAAGAGCTCCATAAATGTGAACTGGGGTTATCATTACTAACGGTTGTTGTTATTATTATCTATAAATATTTACGATGGAGGAAACTGATTTAGAGTAGGGGCACTCTGAGTTATTGGGAGGGACTTCTGGGAGGTGTCCTGAGTGAGGTTCTCTTTTACCTCTAGAATGATGCTGTGGCTTCACCCCTGCCCTTTAGGAGGGAAGAGTGGGCAGTGGAAGGAGGAACTCCACATTGGTTCTTCTTTTTCTAGTGTTCGTGCTACTTCCCCACTTCTACGCAGGTGCATATTACTCCAGGGCACTCTCTCACCTTCCTCTCCCACTCTTCCGTTCTGTGTTTCTTCTCTTCAGCTATTCTTACTTCCCGTTTCTTCTCAAAACCCCAAGTCGTGGACGACCAAGGAACTCTACTAAATCTTGCATGTTCCAAGTTGGCCTTTTCAAAACTTGAAATCGGTCTACTAATTCCAGTACTTGGAGCTTGCAGAAGTCAGTTTGTGTTCACCCTATCTACTCCTTCACTTACTTACCAATATGTCTATTTCACCAACCATTGTCTTGAGTAAATACTCTAAAATTATAGTCATCGGTAGATAGGCAAATATTCCAGACCATAGGAGTTCAAATAAAGCAGGCTCTTTTGAGCTGACTAAATCTTACAAAAGAAACCAACGGATATGTAAACTGTCCACAGGGCTCTTCTCAGCAATGAGGTATACTTTCCTGGACTCAGATATAGATCCTAATGTGGAAAACATTCCCTGTCTTGCTAGCATCTGTTCTTTTCTTGCTTAAACTTTCAGTAAGTGGGATACAAGGGAGAGAGTCAGGGGTTTGAAAGAAAAACAATTAGGCCTACGGTCTGAGCAAGAGAACAGAGTATTCGTATTACACTGTTCTTAACAGAAATCAGAATAATTAAAAACAATAAGTTTGTATCCAGCAGATCCACCTACTGAACTCCAAGTTCACAGTCCACCCCACACTGGCAAATAATAATGATGTACTTTCGGCTTTGTTGAAAACTCTATTGGTATATTTACAAGGTCATTATCTTCAGCAACAGATACCTACTGTAAGCCCAGCAATTACCACCTCTGTGTCTGCACATATTAGCACACATACGCACCACTGATTTGTACTTTCCTATAAAATTACTCTTTCCCTTTTTAATTAGAATGTTTTCAGAGTAAACCCCATCGTTAAGGCCATGTACACTTTCATTGTAAATACCTGCTGCCACCCATTAATTATCTCCTGATGAATTACTCTAGAAGGACCTTTCTTATGCTTCCTTTCCTTACTCTCGATGTTCTCGTCCTCATACTTAGTTATTAACCACTTTGAATTCCACATTAGTGGGCTTGGATACGAGCTGCATTCAGATAGTTTAAAACACGTTTCCAGATTTCAAGGTGGAAACTTTCTGTATGCCTGGACTTCACTGCTCAAGAATTTCTTGGCTAATTGTGAGGGAAGAAAATAAGAATCCTGGGTGGAAACAACTGAAGAGTTTATGAGAACAAACACCTTAACATTTCATAAATATCTGGAGTTGCATAACCATTTTAGTGACTGAAACATTCCAACTCCTCCAATAATATTGTGGTTTGATAATTACACATTTGTGGACTTATGCTGTTCTCGAACTAGGGTGACATGCTGATACACACAGTTTAATTCTCTTTTACATAATTATATATAAAAAGTATATACTCATTTTGAAATTGAAGCATAAAATATTGATACTTAAAAGAAAATTTTAAGTCAGGGATGCTCTAAAGTGAGCATTCTCATACTAACTTTCCTGCTTATCTCATGGATAGCACCCCATGGACTGCAGCCCACCAGGCTTCTCCGTCCATGGGATTTTCCAGGCAAAAGTACTGGAGTGGGGTGCCATTGCCTTCTCTGAATTAAGTTTCATAGGTGATATTTTCATAAGGTACACAGTATATACATATGTAGAAGATTTAACTATAAAAGGATAATCTTAAATTTTCCTCTCCTTGACATCAATTAAATGGAGATAATCACATTTCTAAAGAGCAAAACTATGTCAAGAAGCTCACATTATAATTTCTTATATTACCCATTTGGGTCTATGTGCAGTTGACGGGTCTGACTGCCTCCTAATTCTCAGAGCTAGTTTAAATCTTGAGATTAACTCCTGCCTTCTGTAACTTATCCTTTGTTTGGCCAAACTCATGGACCTCTCAGAATGTGTCTTTATTGGACACTTATTCCATGCAAGATGTAGAACTGACTACTGTGGGATTATAAATATGGATAAGAAATGGCTCTTCTGTTTATACCATTTACAGTTCAGTTGTATAGGCCACCTCAGGTCATTTCCATATTGTTGGATAGAGACAAGACGAATTGAAAGCAGCCTCAGAATTAATCCCAGTGTTCTCTACTTTCCCATAGCCCATAGCACTTTATCAGTGCTGTCGTTATGTTGTCTGTGTGTTGGCTTCCCACACTGCGCTGTGATCTCTGGAGAACAGGGACTGGTGCTGATTCCTGTCTGCACTGCCATGGAGTCAAGGACATGTTTTGCAGAGGGTAGGCTCTCAAAAAATGCCTTTAAATTAACGAATGCATTCACTTGCTTAGGTTTCCTAGTTATAACTAGGTCAGCTTGTTCTGTTCCAAAATGGAAGTGATAAGAAGCTGTGTCCAGACCTCTGCCCAGAGGTCCCCACCCTAAATATTATTTTGGATGTGCTTCACAGGGCTGCAGATGGGATAGTGGAAAGAGACAATAAGAAATCACAAAGAGTGGGGGTTTTGTCTCAGCTCTGTCACCAATTACTTCTATAACCTCAGGCAAGACACTTAAATGCTCTATCTCAGTTTCTTCATCTGTAAAATGGATAGTAATGACTGGCTTGGCTATTTCCCACGACTGCTTTGAGGATCAAATGAGATAATACATTTCCAAGTGTTTTGGAAAGCCTAAAGCACTGCACGAATGCAAGGCATTATTTTCCAAAGAAATCTTCCTTTTAATCTCTGCTTCCATAAACATTTCATTACACATTCCTGGGTTCCTGGGTTGTATGGTCAGATGTATAGAGTAGCTTGATATGTCAAGCTACGAAGTAGATTGATATATCCACCTATGCTGGGTACGTACTACAGAATCTCCTCTTCAGCATGTATGGTGTTTAACCAATTCAGCATTGGATTGTCCAAAATACCTAAGCTTTCTGTCAACATTGTACCTCTCCCCAATTCATATATATATATATATATATATACACACACACATATATACTTTTCATTAAACATTTATTTAAAACATGTATTGTTGAGCACTTATGTGCAATAACTACTATACTACAAACTGGGGCAAAATAGACAAATAACACAGGATCTCTGCCATTGAGGCTTTTTTTAGCTTATTGGATCTGATAGAATAAATTGAGAACAAGTGCCTAATTCTGCATTTGTCTTGGGAGGCAATTTTATGTGTGAGTTATAATTAGTAAAGACATGTATGTATATTTTCAGTTTTGGCAAAACCAAAACTAGTGGTGGCTTTTATTCACGTTTTTCTACTGTGGATGGTCTGTAGATTTTAGTCTGGTCTTAGAGACTGAGGTTTTTCCCCAGATGAAAGTTTGTGGGATCTCATTTTCCTATCTGTCAGTCGAGTTATAGAAATTTAAGAAATGGCAGTAACTCTGTTTAGTTACAGGACCACCTGAATATTTTCCTGCCAGTTCCTCCTATATAGTAGAATTTGCTTTGACTAGAAGCACTGTCCTTGGGGGAAGGCCATTTCCCAACCTAGTGGAGTATTTAAACTGCTGAATACATTTTGGGTTGACATCACCAGGTAGATCCTGGCATCTTATTTCCTCAGATGGTCCTCAGGATGGTGGTGTTTGGAGACACCACCGCAAGACCCCTCACTTCTGATACGGATCATCTAAACGCACACAGTGGAACTGAGGCTTAGCTTTGGGGAGAGACCAGTAGCAGAAAGCCTATTTCCGCGCAGTTCCATGCTGGTAATCAGTCAGGCTCTGCCCAGCTCTCCTTAAAGCAGTCAACAGCCATGGCTGCTACTCTGCTGAACAGTTTTCTCACTTCAGCCACGTTGCTCTTTTGCCTACTTATCTACTCCACCAAACCTCCTTTTCCTTCTCCTGTCATTCCTGTATCTGGGAATAGCTTAGTATACTTCAAGACACTAAGGTCACTGCTGACTCCTCGGTCTACCCTTCCTCTCTCACCTAAGCAGTTACTGGTCTTAGGAGTCAATGCTGCTCTTTTCTGTACGTCTGGAGCCCTGGTCTAAGTTCTTATCTTCCTGGCGTAGGGAATAGTCTCTCAGCTCTATCGTCCCCCTGCCTCTATGCTTGTTCCCTGTGCTTGATACAGATTAGACCTCCAACCGTGAGCAATTGTCTCTTCTTTACCTCATTCATCTTCTGGTCCTCCAGTTCTTAGTCCAGCTATTGCGGTCTGCCAGGAATCTTTCCCTGACCACCCCTGTTCTGGGACATGACACATAGTCCCTCAGCTGTGAACTCACAACATTCCACTTGTCACATTGGATATTGTCAGTTATTAATACTTGTCTCTCTTTATCCCTCAACTCCTCCTATAAAATTTAGACCACGGTAAATATTCACCAAAATGTCAGTTGATGGGTTAAACTTATTTGCTCTCATCTCCCAGTCTTTGCTGAGTCCAGTTTCTTCCCTTATTTTTAAGCTCCCTTTTTGTTTCATTTTTACCAATTTATATTCATAGCTTTTTTCAAAACACATTCTTTCAAATACCTCTTCAGTCATAGCCTTCTACTTCCATTCAGAACATTTACTCTGTACTACTTTTGTCCTTATGGGGTCCTATGCAATAAATTTAACACAATAACAAATCCAACAAAATTTACATGTGAACAAAATAATTGCTTTTCTTGAAACAGTCACCTTGAGAAATCATATACTTATTTTAATAATGTTGTCATAGCCACAGTCATTTCTGGAGCTGCTCTTTGGAGGCGATTACTTTTACATTCTTCTGGGTAAGTTTTAATAGTGACAAATCTAATCTTTGCAGGTGCTTTTGAAAATTTGTATACAGCCAAGTCATTAGGAATGGTATTTAGTGAGTAAAACAAATGATCAAGCTGGTAACCCCACAGGTCAACAGCTAAAAAGTAATGTTATCGACTTTCTGAACACATTTGTAGAAGGGAAATTCCAAAACTATTTTGACTAATTATGTTATTTTTGAAAAGAGTTTCTAGCATCTCAAGCTGACTACTTTCAATAATAGCACTCACTTCTCTATTATAAAGTGCTTATTAAAATCCAGTTTGGAACTTCACAGACCTGTGATTATACTTGTTTTATTGCACTTGTTTGGCATTGTTTTATTGTACATTCTAGTTCTTATGTGGGGCTTCCCCGATGGCTCAGACAGTAAAGAATATACCTGCAGTGCAGGAGACCTGGGTTCGATCCCTGGGTTGGGAATACCTCCTGGAGAAGGGAATGGCTACCCACTCCAGTATTCTTGCCTAGAGGATTTCATGGACAGAGGAACCTGGTGGGATACAGTTCATGGGGTTGCATGTGATAGATACTGGGAATGAATAAGGCCATAGTCCTTGCCCATAAGAACTGATCTGGTTGAGAAGACAGAAATACAAACGATCTTGTGTGAAAAAATAGGTAAGAGTGGAAGATAAAGCAGCAGTGCAATGGAGGGGCTGTCTGCGGGGTACAAATTCATCAGTGTCTGTAGATCCTTCTCAGGACTGGAGGATGAACGATTAGAAGTTCACCAAGAGGAAGCGGGAAGGGGGCTACAAGAGTCATTCCAAATCTGGGGACAGAAGGTACAGAGACTAAAACAAGAAGTTATGTTTGGGGGAATCTCAAGTCATTCAATACTGTTAACGTGTAACGTTCACAGTGGGGCTGGGAGGGTAAGATTTGGAGCCCAGTCAAGTAAGGGCCTTAAATTTACCATTTTTAGAAGTTTGGCTCCCTATAGGAGCCAGGGGGAGGCTCTGTGGATAAGATTCCCCTTCCCAACAGGATATAAACTCCCACATCCAATTAGTAATAGAGATTTGCCTGCCCTCCCCCCTCCCTTTTTTTTTCCCCTTCCTTTCCATTCTGGCATTTACCTCCTTACTGCAGGCCTTCATCACCCCATGCCTGGACTGTTTCACAAGCTCCTGACTAGTTCTTGGACTCCAGGTCACCTTTTGCTTCTGACAGTCAATTTTGCACAGGATCATCAAGCAACTTTTCTTTGCTTCAAGTCTCACTCCTATTCCAAAATGGTTTTGGAATGGTCTCACTCCTATTCACTGGTTTTCTATGACCGGAGAGATAACCCTATCCTCCATCCCCTACTTGTCAGTCAGGGACCTGCAAAATCTGGTCCCAACCTCCTCTCCCTCCTTGACTCTGGTCATTGCTAATAATGCCAGACTCATCTACTGATTCTCTTATTTGCTTTCATGATGGCTCTCCCCTGGAATGCTATGCCCACACCAACTTTTTCTTTCAGTTCTTTTCTTACAATAACAAGCCCACTTGTACCCATACCTGATCACATCCCCCACTCTCCTGTCTTGAAAGTAAGCATTATTTTGGTTATATTCTTTTACTATATACCTTGTGATATGCATCCATAAATAATATAGTTTTTCTTTATATCTCCTTCTTCAGTTAGCTTTTTAAAACTATCAAAATTTATCTCTATCTCTCTAGACATATTTATCTCTATATATGAATATAGTCTTTTCAATTGTATTACATTTCATTTTTAAAATATACCATACATTATTCATCCATTTCTTCATGGGTGGGCATTTAGTTTGTTTCCAAGTTTCAGATATTATCATCTTACAATGGGATATCCTTAGCTGATCTCCCTGTCCTGTGCAAATTTTACTAACTTTTTAAGATTCTGCTTTCAAACCCAGCTCCTCTATGAAAGCAGCAGCAAAGTCTCGGTCCTCAAAGCTAGCTTGGGCATCATGTGTCTTTAGCATCAGTCCATCGTACCAGGCACACTGTAGGCACACTGCCACACAAAGTAAGGTGCTTAAGAAATGTTTGCTAAATGAATGACTGACTGAACGAATGAAGGGTGCAACACAGCNTGTTGTTGTTTTTTGTGAACTCTCTGCTTCCAGTGGGATGGTGGCTTGTGCATGTTTGTTGAACTGAAAGTGGCCCCTTCTTTTCCTAGGCCAATCTGAAGAAAGTTTTACCTTTACCAAAAAACTTAGTACTTGAGCTATGACTCTTTGCAAAGAGAAAGTAATGAAGATGATAGGCTTTAGAAAGATTTGCTCTTTGTATATTGTTAACAGGCAGTTGACATGCCAATCACAGATGTTGAAAAGACATCAGAGTTATTTATCACAGTGCTGGGTTGTTCAACCCCAAGTCTTTCTTGGAAAGTTCAAAGTCCATACACCTCCGGGTCCCTAAGAATTTCAGAAGTGGACCAAGGTGCTGTGTGATGATCAACCAAAACATATGATAGTATTTTTGCCTTTCCTTTTTCTTTGAGCAAAAGCTTTAGTGAAGTGTAAATTTAGGATAGAGGAGTATAAACAATGGCTAGTCTGAACATTATAATCCTTGGTCTACCATTAGCTTGTTTTAGTAAATGATCTTCATGTTCTGTCATCTCCTCATCTATGAAAGAGAACCAGAGATCACTTCTTTTAGAGAGTTGGAGGGAATAATAAATATGTTTGCAAAGTGATTCGCTAAATTAAGTGTTTAATGATAAGATATGTCAGAAATAGGATAACTCTTGACACACAGGGCTTCTCTCATTCTAGGACCTATACTTCTGCCCTGATGAGGTTCTGCTCTTACTAGCTAGCTTTCAGATGGACAAGTCTAGGGTTAGTGTTAGCTCAAAGACAGGATTTAGTATTTTGATTTCTAGACAGGTGTTCTTCAGAAGCTAAACTACATGGGAATGGAAGAGATTAAAAAGCCCTTTTATTGGTACAGATCTTGAAACTTTTCAGAGTCTAGTAGCGAAAGCTTCTTGAATCTTCTCAGCTTATTATCATTGTGTTTTGCCAAGGTATCAATTATAACACAGCCTTTTAAACTTTTGAATGTTCCTGTATTTGGCTAGTGGCCAGTTGTTAATTTAAACATCACTGAGTTCCTGAAGCAGGGAGCTGTCAACCCATCTGTCTTATTGTCTAAACAGCTATCCAAGACCACCCCTTGCTCCTTGTTTTCTTTTGCTTTGCAATGGAGAAGTCACTCCCTGGTTTTGCTGCCTGCTACATGATTTCTCAGTTGAATTCTCTTGCTTTTAAAAAAATCACAAAGAGTAATTGTTTTTTCTTTCAGATGAAGATAAAATTTACCCTAGAACTTGTTTCTTCTTGTTCTGTTTTTATTTCTTTTTGGGGAGGGAGGATGAGAGTGATTTTTTTTTTTTAGTCTCTCTTTTTCCTGATGTTTTTGATTTTTTAAAACTAGCTACCCACATTCTTGGTATCTCTGTGCCATTCCCACTCTGCTGCCTCTTCTGTGAGCTACTTATAGCCTAAAACAGTATCTTTTGGTTCACCTGAACTGTAGTCTCTGACTTCAGGACCTTTAGAAAATGTTTGAATTCAGTGGGATATGCTTGGATGCCTCAGACCAGCCTTACAATACATTTAAAAAATATCACACCCACAGAAATTCTATTTTGCCCACAAAATTTGCATTGATCTGGTTCCCACTCTCTGATGCCATTCCTAATGGTCTCACTCCTTACCTGGTCCACTGTGATAGAACAAAGTCCACACCCTGGCTGCATCAGCATCATCTGGGCTGCCTCTTGGCCTCAACACCCAAGGATTCTGGCACAGTAGGTCTGAAATTCCGTATTTTGAGATTCTGCATTTTTCAAGGTTTACAGGTGATTCTGATGCAGTAACTTGGTTGGAGCCCAGTCATAATTCATTATTCTCTATCAGATGTGTACCTGGGGGGGGGNCTCTTGGCCTCAACACCCAAGGATTCTGGCACAGTAGGTCTGAAATTCCGTATTTTGAGATTCTGCATTTTTCAAGGTTTACAGGTGATTCTGATGCAGTAACTTGGTTGGAGCCCAGTCATAATTCATTATTCTCTATCAGATGTGTACCGGGGGGGGGGTCTTTCCTTTTTAATGTTAATAATTTCCAGAAAGAATGTATCCTTAATCAGCCATTCCAGTTTTTAACCCTTCTGACTCCCAAAGATTTTTGAACTTGGTGACATAAAAGCTGTAGAGTAAATAATATCTTATAGTATATAAGAAATAATAAGTACTGTTTCTTCTTGTTCATCTGAGCACAGTGGGTCCACATTGGCCCTTTAGAAGGGCTTCTTATATATATTTACATGATATTATTATAAACTGCCCTCTCCCTTTTCTCTGTTATCTCTTTTTTTTCAAGTTTCATTCACATGTATCACTTTTGGACACATTGTCTATTGGTCCTTAATGGTTTTAGGGCAAAAAATTCTAAGCTCTGATTTGAATGAGAATAGAATCAGATTTTACATTATATTGATACTGTGCATACACTTTTAAGTGCTTCCTTTCTTGACATCTCTTGAACCACAACTTAACCTTTTATTTCACTCCCACTCTTTCCTTATTCTCCTTCTTTCATCTTTCCTTTCTCTGCAGATGACTTGAAGCCAGAGGGTTTTCTTCTCCTCTACTTTTCTTTATCTGTCTGCCATATGCGTTGTATTTTGGGAGGTTCACTGGTCTAGGAGCCAGAAGACCAAAATTTTTCCTCCAGGTCAGCTGTTAATTAGTCTTGTGATCCTGTGGGAGGGGCACTACTTTGGTCCTCCATTCACTTAGGCATTTTGTTCATAATCACTGAGCCCATTACGGACAAGTTGAGACAAGACTCTCTCTCCTGTGGTCCTCAGTCTAGTGTCTTGTCCACCCTCCACACCTCTTCCATCTTTTGTACAGATAAGCTCATGCACACACACAAATCCTCAAGTGCTTATTGTCAGTGTGCCTCTTGAGGAAAATAATTGTGTCTTTTCATTTGTGTTTGTTCTAATGCCCCCA
>SJYA01000524.1:572322-598294 GCA_006410615.1 Neotragus moschatus | reverse complement strand
TGGGGCCACACAGAGTTGGATGAGACTGAGTCCACACAGCACACACAACCCTTGTGCCTAGAATGGTGCCTGGGGTCTGAGAGGCAGTCAATACGTATTTGCTTCATTGAACAATTACTTTTAGTAGTTTTCTTATTCTGGACTACTATAATACTTCAAGACAGTTTTTTAAAAAAGTATTTGCAAAAGTTACTGCTTACCTTACATTTGGGGGAAAACCGAATTTTCCCCTTCCCCAGATGTTTTATTTAAATTTGCCATTTTGAATTTCTGTGTGTGTGTGTGTGTGTGTGTGTGTGTGTGTGTGGTGGTTTCTTCTCTCTCTTTTTTTTCCTGATCACTTCTGCAATTCATAAAGGTCACTTTTACTTTGGAATTTAACCTCAAAGATGCTGGCATCCACCCTCTGCCTCTCACTTGAGTTGCCTCTGCTGCTTCCTGTATTACTGTATTACTNTGTGTGTGTGTGTGTGTGTGTGTGTGTGTGGTGGTTTCTTCTCTCTCTTTTTTTTCCTGATCACTTCTGCAATTCATAAAGGTCACTTTTACTTTGGAATTTAACCTCAAAGATGCTGGCATCCACCCTCTGCCTCTCACTTGAGTTGCCTCTGCTGCTTCCTGTATTACTGTATTACTGTGGCAGCAATTTCTATAGTTTTGTCCAGAGTTGCCACTCCCTTATTGTAATTTTGACATTTTGAGGATTCTTGGAATATTTTAAAAATTAGAATTAAAAAGACCTTTCTTTTTTATATTGGACTATAGCTGATTACCAGTGATATATAGGGCTTCCTTGGTGGCTCAGTGGTAAAGAATTCACCTGCCAGTGCAGGAGACATGGGTTTGATCCCTGATCTGGGAAGATCCTACAACCTGCAAAGCAGCTAAGCCTGTGCACCCTGACTGTTGAGCCTCTGCTCTAGAACCTGGGAGCCACAACTACGGAGCCCACGTGCTACAACTGCTGAAGCTGGTATGCCCTAGGGCGTGTGCTCCACACAAGAGAAGCCATCACAGTGAGAAGCCCATGCATCACAGCTGGAGAGTAGCCCCTGTTCTCTGCAACTAGAGGAAAGTCTCTGTAGCAGTGAAGACCCAGCACAGCCAAAAATTAATGAATAAAGTTATATAAAAATGACCTATTAGTTACAGGTGTACAGCAAAGTGATTCAGTTATACCCATACAAATATCTTTTGTTTTTCCGATTCCTTTCCCATTTAGGTTATTATAGAATATTGACCCAAGTTCCCCTGTGCTTTATAGTAGGTCCTTATTGGTTATCTACTTTAGTAGCATGTATATGTCATTCCCAAATTTAGGATAATTTGTTTAGATGATTTCTTTTTGAGATTTATTTTCTTGTGAGCTACATAATGTAAACTTGAACTAGACCGAGCAGATATTTACACTTAGTATGTTTGTTTTTTTTTTTTGCCTCCAAGAGGGTTCCATTGAAAATCACCATCACCAATAAAAAGCAAAAGGTGACACATGGTAAATACATTTTTCAGAGAACCAGAGGGTGAGCTATCTCCAGAAGGAAATTTGTTCCTTGAGGGCAGAGACCATGTCACACGCATGCCTTCCCTGGCCTGTGCCCAGCATGTGGTCAGCCGGGCAGCAGGTCCTTCCTGGTCGTGGCACCTATGACTCCTGCTCTGCCCGCCCCAGCTTTGGTTGGGACATTCTGGAAGACAGGTGATGGTGAGTCAGAGGTGTGTCCTTACAGTCCTTTCTGCTTTGAAAAGATCAGTTAAAGGTGGACCCCACCTATATGCTTTTATGCTATCTCTTTTTATTAATTAATGGGTAGTTGGAAGTTTCCTCTTTGTTGACTTATTTGTTGGGAGGAACTTTAAAAATTCACCTAGTCCTTCTATCTGTCCCATGGTGATTCTGATCTTCTTAGAACATCCTGGTTAACGTGTAGCCTGCCTTTTTTCTTTTTGATAACCTCTTCTGATAGATAGCTCCCTCCTTCTGGAGGCAGATGAGTCTGGATTTGGACAGCTGTAATTCTTTGAAAGATCTTCTTATATTCAGTTGTAATCTTCCTCCTTATGACTTGCACCCATTGGCATCATCTCAGGAATTTGTCTCAAAGAGTCTTGAGCCTTTTGTGTTAGGGATCCAGAGGTACCCTTTACTGAACTGACACCCACCCTTCCGTAAAAAGAGTTAAGTCCAGTGAGGACCTTGAAGATGATCCCATCGGGGAGATTGCTTGGGTTAATCATTGTAGCCCTATGTGTTTTGTACCACCCTTTCCAGATGGCAGTGGTGGGAGGGAAGCATTTGTTGAGCAGTGTTTCCCCAACCTGTTATTATAATAAGAACACCTGGGGTCTTCTCCTGGAGATTCCGATTCAGTGAGTCTGCAATAGCGTCTGTGAATTTCATGTCAATGTATGGCAAAACCAATACAGTATTGTAAATAAATAAATAAATAAATAAAAACATTAAAAAATAAAAAAGAACGAAATGGCCAGGTAACTTTATACGAGGGAAATTTTGGATTCACTGCAGAGAATCTAGGACAGCTAAGGGCTTTTTTGTTTCCTTTTTGATTGTTTATTCTTTGATAATGCTAGAGATGTATTGCTTTGACTGTGGGTCCTGTGGTCACTTTTTTCTCCCTTGAAAGTGCCTGCTTCTTGTTGAATGCCTAGCTCACTAGGGAGAAGAAAGCCATTCTGATATCCTTAAAAGGCTAACAAAATTATTTAGTTGTAAAAAAGTGGGGTTTTTTGGCAGTCTATCCAAAGTCTTAGGACTGCCATGTGTGTGTTATGTATGACTTCAGTGGCTGCCTCCTTGTCCCTCCATCAGGATATTACCTGAGATGCCAGAATACATAAAAGTTCCAGTTTTCTTGGTGTCTGTTAAGGAATTCTGTCCTCAGCCCTTGTGAATGATGCCTAGGTCTTTGAGGATGTCTGTCTTGTTGACCCATGGACATATATCTGGTGTCAGGGATTTCCCTCAGATATGTTAGTGAAAAAATATAAAAGTCATTCTTTTCAGGCAGTCCTGCTTTTGGGGTGTCTGGGCTGCTGCAGCAAATAGAATAAGGAGGGTAAGATAAGGGGGGTCTGGAGGACTTCTTGAGCAGAACTGAGCAGTCTGCAAGAAGGGGCTCACAAGTGTGCCTCTTAACAGACACTTGGTCTTGCTATTCGTGATAGGAAGAAGGAAGTGGCTTCAGATCTGAAAGGATACGCTCATGGCCTCTAGATGGGACAAATAGCAGTGTTCGTTGGCAGTGGTAGGAAGTTGGCTGTAGGTCTGTTCTTTCCTTTCTCCTCCCCTGGAGAACCAGCTGTGTGGCAGAAAATACATTGTGACATTAAAAAGAATAGTAAAGCCAAGCAGTGGGAAAGATACAAGCCATAGCTAGGAGTGAGCAAAACAAAGCAATTATTGTGTTAATTTGCTTATATAAGTAAGTATATAGGTTTCTATATAATACTCTAGTAGGAGCCTTACTTAGCTCTAAGCCTTAAGCTATAAGATTTATTATCTGTGTAGCTGTGCTGTCTTAGTGGTGTGTTAAGCTGGGCTGTGGTGTGTTGTCAACCTTAATTTGTGTGTTTCCCCTAGCATCGCGTGGTAGGCAGTAAGGGTATTCTACTTTTCTGGCTGTGTAGGAGTCATTGACCAAATGGAAATAGAGACCTGTCCCCAAGGAGCTGACATCAGCATGGAGACAAGACAGATGAGCACACACAGTTAGGAACATGAAGTACAGTTACTTAGTAACTTATCTATACTGGCTGAGAGCAGTTTCCTGCAGTCGAGGTGACTAAGAGCTGGAGAGTCTGGAGGGAGTAAATCTAGAAGCGCCAGGGAACAGCGACCCCCAGCTCACCCCTGCTGGGCTTGTCCGCTGTTCTCTTTCTCCGTTGGAATTTAGAAGTATCAAAACTTGACTTGGGGGGAAGACAAAGAGCCCTTTGTTTGGTGGGGGTGTAAATATAAATTTGGCACATGTTGTGGTGTCTATTATGTCTGTTAGTGGGTTTGTGGCAAGAGAGAGGGCTGTGTTCTCAGACTTGAATGCCTAGCCTGATCTTGGACAAGTTAAGGTGGAAAGATCTCCTTTGGAAGATCTGGTTCTCAGTGGTGGTCGCTGAAGGAGCTTCTGGTCACAGCCAGGCAGTGACTGCAGTGCCATGTGGACACACCCCGAGTTGCTGCCTCAGGTGGCATTGATTAATCATGCTAACATCTCCCTCACCTTCTTGTGCTTGTCTTGGCAAAACCCTGTCCTACCGGCTCCTCAGAGTTTGGGCTTTACTGGATGATTGAATGAACTCTTAAGGGGTTCAATTTACTGTCTCTTGCCTCTCTTGAACTGTAGGCCAGTTCCTACCTTCCAGCTCTGGAGACCGTGATCTCCCAATCAGGCGGCGAGGGGCCTGTGTCTCTCTTCCCAGTGCACTGAAGGACCTTCCCCAGAGACCTCTAGGGAGGGCAGTTTCTGGTCTTCAAGGCAGTTCCGTCTGCAGGGTATTGGCAGTGACTCTGGTTCTTTGTATCAACCAAACATCATGCCAAGATGGATTCATCATCTCACAAAGGCAGGTTGTATCCATGGGCGTTGCAAAACCTGTTTCTGGGTTAAGAGTAGTGCTCTCACCTCATATATTTATTTATAGGAAGAAAGCCTGGGTGTATTTTGTGAGGTAAGGAAAACATGATGATAATATTTTGGTTGGAGTCAGATATTGTCTCCCTAATAATATGGTATCTTTTAACAAATAGTATCCCTTTAAAATACAGTTTTGCTTGCTGACTAAAGTGTGTACAAGAAGCTGTGGTTACATTCTAAAGTACACTACCTCGTTCAGAGACAGGTGCACTTTAGCATTGGTATTTGCTTCTTTTTTATCTCTTTTCACTCTCATCTCTGTTTTGTGAGATTCTGGGATGCTCTTAAGCCTCAAAGATTAAATAATCTATTTTAACGAGTACCTAACAGGGAGAGGTTGCTCTGCTGGCTTACTTCTTCAACATTCCAATAAGAGAAAAATTGATACTATTTAAGCACTAATATGTTTTGTTGAGTTTCTGAATATGAATATTCAGAACACTAGCTAGTGTTAAATTGTTAACTTCTCTAAATGGTAAAGTGGTATGCTGCAAAGAAACTTTTGTTTAATTCTCTGCTTTCATGTGCTTTTGTCTATAAAGTGTAGAGACTCACTGAAATTTAAGGATGGGTATATTTTGATTATTACTTTTTACTGTTTTCTTTGCTGAGAATATGCCTTTATTTGCCAGATCTTTTAAAATTGGAACATGAAGGACATTTACTTTATTAGAACATTAAAAGCACTTTCTAATCTTAATGAGGATTATTAGAGAAAAAAACATGTCTGTAAATCATGCATGTTTGGGATGTTACTATATAAAGTAGTAACAGTATGTCATGGTTCCTGTGACATAAACTTTTAAGAGATTGAAAGAAAATCTGGTTGTAACTGAAAACAAATATTGTAACATTTAAAGGTAGGTTTACATAGCAACAGAATTATTCCTTATGTTTACATGTAATTAATTCATATTTATGCTTTTTTGATTTTCTCTGGCACCTTTACAAGAATTTTTTTGGGCAGGAGGTATTGGGCTTCCCTGGTGGCTTATTGGTAAAGAACCTGCTTGCCTGTGCAGGAGACTGGTGAGATCCTTGGGTCAGGAAGATTCCCGCAGAGAAGGAAATGGCAACCCACTCCAGGATTCCTGCCTGGGAAATCCCATGGATAGAGGAGCCTGGCAGGCTGCATACAGTCCATGGGGTCGCAAAAGAGTCGGACATGACTTAGCAATTAAACAACAATTTTTAAAGTAATTATATTTAAGGGTGGTTAAGGAGTTCATCACCAGCTTGATAAACATGAGTTTGAGCAAGCTCTGGGAGTTGGTGATGGACAGGGAAGCCTGGCGTGCTGCAGTCCATGGGGTCACAAAGAGTCAGACACAACTGAGCAACTAAACTGAAGGACCTTTGAAAAGTATAAGAAAAAATCCACAGTCATACCACTGTTAATATTCTGGTGTACATCATTTGGTCTTTTTATCAACTCTTAAATATCGTAAATTTATAATGTATATGCAATTTTCTGTTCTGCCCTTCTTTGATTTCTCCTTTGCTTTGGTTACATATTTGTCTCCATCATTTTTTTTCCCCTGCATAAATGACACTTTATAAATGCCAGATTTTAAATGCCATTCTGTATAAATGATTTTTATACAGAAATTCCCCTCTTTAGGATATTTCTATTAAGCTAGATTTCCAGGAGAGAAATTACTTGCCAAAGAATGATTTTTAAAAATTGGGAAATAAACAGAAAAACATAAGAGAAAATTAAAATCTCCAGTAATCCCATCACCTCCAATCAAAACCTCACTTAATATTTTGTTACATTTCATACAGTTGTTTTTCTGTGCCTCTTACTGTAATTAAGATTTTAGCATATTATAGTTTTACTATATACTTCTGCACCACTGAAAATATTGTAAACACTTTCCAATATATGTAAATAATTTTTTTCTTCATATTTCTTTGTTTTTATTGAGGTATAGTTGATTTAAAATATTGTATTAGCTGGGGCTTCCCTGGTGGCTCGTTGGTAAAGAACCTGTCTGCAGTGCAGGAGACCTGGGTTCCATTCTTGGGTCGGGAAGATC
Source organism: Neotragus moschatus (assembly GCA_006410615.1). NCBI lineage: Eukaryota > Metazoa > Chordata > Mammalia > Artiodactyla > Bovidae > Neotragus > Neotragus moschatus. The sequence goes on along the minus strand of SJYA01000524.1, from coordinate 591,603 downwards.
CGTTGAGAAGAGGTTGGCTACCCACCATATTCTTATGTGAAGAATTCCATGGACAGAGTTGCCTGGTGGGCTATATATATATAGTCCATGAGGTCACAAAGAAAGACACAACTGAGTGACTAACACTTTTGGTGTACGGCAAAGTAATTAAAAAAGAATATATGTACTCTCAGATTCTTTTCCACTATAGTTTATTATAAGGTGTTGAATATATATATATTTCCTGTGTATAAGTATTTTTTAAGAACATGGTTTTAAAGGCTGCCTACTGTTTTATCTGAAGATTCTATTATATTTTATTTAAACTGAGATCTAGTCTTGGTTTCGAGCTTTCATGATTATAAATAATGTTGTGATGAACATTCTCATATGTAAATAATGGTAGGAATATGTATTTTCTTAACATAAATTCCAAGAAGTCAAATTATTTTATCAAAGAAGATGGACCTTTGTGTGGCTTTTGATACACTTTGCCAAATTTCCTTTCATATAGTTTGACCAAGTTATACTGTATTAGTTGAATATGAGACTGTCCATGGTTCCAACCATCATCAACATTGATTTTATTTTTACAGCTCTTTAACAATTTGATCAGTGGTGAATGCTACCTCATCCTAATTGGTACCTCTGCTTACAGTGATCTTGAATGTTCTTCATGTGATCAGTGGCCATTTCTATTGCCTTTTCTTTTTATTTATTTTGGTAAATAGTGTCTTTTATTCTTCAAGGTATTTTGTTTTTGGTTATTGATTTAAAATATTTCTTTAAATATTAAAGGTAGTCTCTTTATCTTAAATATGTCAAAACACACATGGATACATTAAACTACATAATATCAAATTGCTAGCAGTATTGATATATCAAAAATTATTTAATAGCTTTAAAAAAATCTAGTTAAAATAAATAAATTTATATTTTAAAACCTTTGATTGCTAACACACTTGGTCAATTTTCTGTATATTTGTTAACTGGTATCTTCTGTAATTACTTTAAAATTCTAATCTGACTGTATCATAAATCAACAAGCTGTCAATTGTGTGTGCCTGGAAAATGCATGTTTACTTTAGTATTTTATAAAAAGATACTGGAGGAAGCAAAAAAACCAGTCTGTTCTGAAGCAAGCTCTGTTTTTGGGTGAGTGGAAGGTAGCCTGCTTCTGTCTTATCTTTTTGGATATCCAGGATCTTGGACCATCCCTGAAAGGCGGACCTGATATTCACTACTAAATCTGGCATTCTGACCTAATTTATAGTTGTGCAGTGGTCTAGCTGCTCCATTTGGTGAGCCAACAGGATGACTAAGATTCTTTCTCCTCTCTCTTCACAAAATTGATTAGTTGTGGGACAGAACTGACTGAATCAACCTGTTGTTTTGGCACCCCACAAACACCACCTGTTTCTTAGATTTCTCCCTCCAGCCTCCCACTGACCTAGCTCAGTGCTGTGTGCACAGTGGGTAAGAGATCTGTGTTGTTGCTGAAGAATGTTGCAATAAAGAAGAGTAGATTGCTTTTTTCCCCCATGCTTGTATGTTCTTAAGGCATCCTGCTGCTTTTGACATAAGAGTTCCAGCTGAACTGCTATATGTGGCAGCTCTGTGGGTCGTAAGTGTTTGATTCAGAGTAATTTCAGGCAATATGAATGCTTTCTTAAGTATCATTGGAATTTACTGGGCTGGTTGTTTGCCAGCTATTACCATATTTAGCATGAGGAGACCTGGAGAACAAGGACATTTCTGACCAACCAAAGAAGGAAACCTCTCTGAAGGATTGCAACTTTTTTTTTTTTTTTAAGGCATAGGTTAAGAGAATTGCTAGAGTGAGATTCCAGTTTGTGTCCCCCGGTCTTCGATATTCTGCCCCATCCACAAAATTAACTTATGGATGGGAGAAGAGGTTTGATGGTGAAGCTCTTTCTCACCCTGAAGTCTATTAATACTGTTTCTGGGAGGAAATTAGAGAATTCTTACTCATAGACTGCACTGAGAGGCTTAATCAGCAGGTGAAGTTGTTGCTTAAAAACAGGTTAATGGGTATTTATTCTCATCTTTCTTCTTGAAGGCTTATTACTTTTCTGCTTTGTCATGATCTGAATTTATTTTGGCCCAATCCTTTTCTCCCTCCTACTTTTGAAATTATCAGCCTTCTCTCTGTGGCTTAAAATTTCTCTGCCTCAGTTTTTCCATTTTAAAGATGAAGATAGTATTTGAAAGGACCACTTGGTACAATTAACATAAAACATAAAACGACCCTAACATTTACATAGCGATGCGGAGTTTACAGAACACTCTTACACAATTGCCTCCTTTAATCTCACAAAATCTTGGTTGAAACTGAGCCTCTGAGGGGTTAGCTGGCTTGTATACCATTGTTTAACCCTAGATAATAAGTGACAGAGCTGGGACTTAAACTTGTGGTTTGACTTTTAAAACCTCAGCTTTTTTTTTTCTTTTTAAATGTTTAATTCTTACTATGTGTCATTCTCCTAGGGCTTTATATATTTTTTCTTGTTTAATTCACATGGCTGTCCTTTAGGGTAGAGAGTAATTAGCTATACTACAAGTAAGAAAATAGGAGCTTAGAGTCATAGCTTTGGATGTTGGGGCAAATAATAAGGTGGTTAAAGGATGGAGCCAGGATTCAAACCTCTAGCTCTTGGGCCTCTGTAGTCAACCGTGGCACTTTATTCCCATTCATACAATCGTGCCTCACAACAGCCTTTGAGATGCGGAGTAGGGGAAACTGAGACCTGTAATGTGCTCAGGATAATGGAATTAGTAAGTGTCAGAGTTGGGACTGATTGAATGATTGATTTAGTCTACTTGTCTCCGTGACCCTTACTCATTGTATACACTCAAAATACATGTTTTTAATCATTTGTATATTGATAAGATTGTCAGCTCATTGAATATAGGAGCCAGCTGTTAGAAATCATTGGTATATTCTGAATAAAAGGATTGATTTTAGTTGGCTAATGGCCCTGGCCTTTTCTCAGTTGATTTCTGTCATCAGGACAAACAGATTGAATTTGGGTTGAGAGGAAGGGAGTTCCAATTAAGGGGGTCTTTAAGCCAGAAAGGGCCACAGCGATGAGCTCTTCAGAAGCCTGCTCTCAAGATCAGTGGCCTAGTTCCTGAGGGCTCTGCTGGGGGACATTTTTGTGTGTTTTGAGAGATTTCTCTTTGAGAGGGAGTTGTGAGCTTAGATGGAGAAAGGGTGGGGATACCCCGGGCTCTTAACTCACTGGCCCTGTGTCCCTGTTTCTTAAGCACTCTGTGCCAAGATTTCATTATTTTTAAAGTGAAGGTAATAGCATGTAGTTGCTAGGGTTGTTACGAGGATTCAGTAAGTTAGTAAGTGTTACATTCATGGTATGGTGCCTGCACATAGAATAGTAGTTATGTTGGTGATGTTTTTTGTGTTGCAGTATAGACTGGCTTTTTTTGCTTTCACTTCTTTCTAATCAAAAGTGGATGAGTGATTCAGATCCTTGGTGAGAAATAGGAGCTTCATGTTTGCAGCATGTAGATTGCTCACTGGTTTCCTGTGAGCCTATAAATATTTAGGGGTATTGTATTGGAGTCTGTTCCTTTAATGGGGTATACTTCCAATTTGGAGAATTTATCTACCATCCAAATTGTATTGATAGGTGCTGAATCATTTCCCCTTATTTATTAACCAGACATTTGTGGTTGGATTAGTTTAGTACAGGAACTATGATTTTTTTTGCCTGAGATATAGCTTTGAGGAGACTGTCAGGGGGACACTCTTGTTCCCCCCTTTCCTATGACATGATAAGCATCACCCCATGCTATCTCGTGTCACCATGCATTCGTGCTTTAGTTACACTTATAGCACTAAAGGAACTATCTCTGAAATAACAGAAGTACCTCATGGTCTGTTATCACAGCTTTATGGGCTCCCGGAGATTTTGGAATCTCAGACTGGGAACCACCCATCTAGCCCATCCTTGATTTACAGATGAGGAAAGCAAAGCTTCCAAACTCATTAGTCAAATGATGTATCTGTAGGTTGACCCTCTGTTTTTGAAATCTGAGAAGGGAACAGTGAAGCAGTGGGAAGGGTGGGGTGGGGGAAAAGTGTGGCTATGTTGAAAATGTCAGTGATAGCAGAGAAAATACTTGCCTGTGAGACCCTGCCTGTCTCTTTGGATTTCTTTGTAATGGTTAAGACAGCCCAACAGGGCTGGAGTCGTTAGTGATTCAGAATTGGATTAGCCAGGACTGGTGGAGTTACTTTCTCAGAAAAGGGTTTCATATTTTAACATTTGTTTCCCATGACAGTTTGCTTATTCTCAAGTTTTGGCAGCCATAAGCAAATGGTTGTCAGGTTTTTCGTTTTGTTTTGTTTTAAGACAAAACTCCAAATTTTATTTTGCCAGTTTAGTCAACTGAATTCTACCTACCACTCCTTTCTGCTCCCTGTAATTATTTCTCAAACTTTGTTTTTCAGTTGTGGAAGTACTATGAAAGGTTTTCTTTTGTAATATGAGATATTTATAATTTTGTGTAAGCACACTGTTTACAGGAAATCTAAGTGGTACATATGTTAACTCAAATACCCTTAAAACACTTAAAATATTTTCCAATAACTTAAATCTCCCCCCAAGGGCAGCTGCAGCCACTTACATTAAAAGAGAGGAGGTATATACTAAGGGTAACAGTTATTTGAATGTAATTAATATAGATAAATGGGAATGTTACTTTGGAGGAACTGGAATATTTGCATCAAAGCTGATTGGGGCATCAGTTCAGTTCAGTCGCCCAGTCGTGTCTGACTCTGCAACCCCATGAACTGCAGCACGCCAGACCTTCCTGTCCATCACCAACTCCCAGAGTTCACCTAAACTCATGTCCTTCGAGTCGGTGATGCCATTCAGCCATCTTATCCTCTGTCGTCCCCTTCTCCTCCTGCCCCCAATCCTTCCCAGCATCAGGGTCTTTTCCAATGAGTCAGCTCTTCGCATGAGGTGGCCAAAGTATTGGAGTTTCAGCTTCAGCATCAGTCCTTCAAATGAACACCCAGGACTGATCTCCTTTAGGATGGACTGGTTGGGACTCCTTGCAGTCCAAGGGACTCTCAAGAGTCTTCTCCAACACAACAGTTCAGAAGGATCAATTCTTCGGCGCTCAGCTTTCTTCACAGTCCAACTCTCACATCCATACATGACTACTGGAAAAACCATAAACTGGGGCATGCTTCTTCATTAACAGAGTAAACAAAACAAAAACTGCCCTCCTGGAGCCTATAAGAAGTAATGGTAGTTTCCATATACTGAGAATTTATTATGTGACAGATGCTTGGGGGAAAAGTGCGATACCTGTTTGGCTTTAGACCGCACAGTAGGTGTTGTAATTCCTACTTAGTGAAAGATTAAGGCATGGTCATACAGGTCACCTGGTTAGTGATATAGACCAGTAGGTGGTGTGGACCAGGATCGGGAACCCCCTTTGCCTGACTCCAAAGCTCACACATTTACTCACTGTGAGAGATGCCATTGTCTCTTAAGTGGAATCCTGTAGCCCTACAGATAATGTAACTTTGGATTTAGTAATATTTTCTGCATTAAATTGACTTAAGTTTTGCTCTTCTTAACATCCTACCTCTGAATGGATATTTGCATAATGTGGAAACAATTTAAATGTCAAAATTCCATTCTGAGGAGTTGCAGTTCTTTCTAAATCTTTTTGAAAATGGGAAGGATAGATTTATATTTGTTGTAAACCAAGGAAAGTGGTTTAGAATTGCCTTCCTGATTACTTCTTGATCTTAAAAGAAATTCTTTAGTAGATTAAGACTAGGAATGAATGTGTAGCTTTAAAAAAAAAAAAATTTTGGAAGACTTAGAATAGCAATTCAGAGCCATATGTGTGCCAACCTTTTAAATTGCAGATAGCTTTTTCTTGACTGGGCACTTGTATTCTTACTGTATCTTTCTGAAAGGGATTTAAAAGACCATGTATTAATAAAATGATCGGAATATCTCAGCATATGAAAGTGGATGTAACCAATTACTAAAACTGCCCAGGACTAACTTGTCTTGGCCTGGGAACTTTGAAATTAACTGTGTGTAGTGTTTCTATATATATTATTACAGAAAAAGCACGGAGATAACCTCGGCTTTTCTTCTTTTCTGTGAATCTTTTCCATGTTATCTCTTTCGTCACTGAAAATTGGTGGTCATCTGTAATAACAGATGAGAGAAGTATGTTTGACATCAACAGATAATCCCAGATAATGTCTTCTGTTTTAAAATGCAGTCCTAAACATGCATGCTCAGACCTGTGGGTCTTTTCAGACATACTGGACTTTCTCCTTCAGATTCAGTTGTGTTCAGCTGCCTGTTGAATGGTAAAGGAGAGAATGCCCAGGGATATGAAGGATAATGAGAGAATAATGACAGTAACGATTGATGATTTATGACTTCAGATACCCTTCCAACTCCATTTTGATGTTCACTTTAGCGAAGCTGCTGAGTTTTGGAACCAGGTAGGCCTCGCTCTGAGTCTCAGCTAAGAGTATTATGCGAGTCACTTCGCTTCTCTTAAGTCTCAGTTCCCAGTTTTATGTAACGGGAATGATAAGAATAATTAACTTGCAGGATTGTATGTATGTATTGGAAACAGCATACTTAATTGTATTGTTCTGGGTACAAAAATCGGTGCTCAAGTGCAGGTGGCCCCAGAGTTTAAACTTGATTAGCATCTCGTCAGTTTCTCATTTGGAAGATGTAGTCTGGGAATACTTGTCTCGTTTTAATTTCTTTTAATGATTCCCTTTGCACCACTTCATTGCCAAGGCAGGATTATGGACCACCTGAAGAACAGACTAAAGCACTCTCATCTAGTAGTGTAAAGTTTACAGGATTAATTGTGTAAATTAAAAGCCTTTCTAATACTTGTGTCTGTCCAGTTTATAGCATCTTGCTCCTTTCACCTCAGAAAGAATTGATTCATAGAAAAAAATGAATACTTCAAGTCAGAGTCAGGAACTCTTTCAATAAGGAGGATCTACTTGGTTGGCTTATTTGTTTCCATCTTTCACCCCGGAGTCTTCATGGAAATCAAGTTTGAAATGTTAGAAGCAGTTGGCTTTCAGCATTGGGAAAGCTTATCTAATCAGGCATGTGAAGTGGTCTATGTCAGATTTCTGTGCCAAAGAAGGTTAGGGGAGGTTTAGGAGATTATCGCTTCTGCTTGTAATTCCTGAGCATTGTTGAGACACTAGGAGAGCAGTGGGGAAATATTTTAAAAAATTGTTGAAGTTGGCTATACCAGCCTAACACACATAATAACGTCCCATCCCCATTTAGGCTGGTCTCAATATATAGGTGTATGTGATCTAATTTAATCATCTAATTTTTTATCATTTGGGGGCTAGATGGTAAAGCTTTTATGTTTCACAGAATTTTGGATTTACATACAATAATATTTTGCATTAAATAGTGCTTCCTGGCTTATCATCACTTTCGTAAACATGATCTTATTTGAGCCACCAATGAAATCAACTAAGGAGGAAGGGCTGTTGATTTTTACAGATGAGAACGATTAAGTCTCATAGCTTAAGGGAACGCCTCTCAATCACACAGTGAGTATATGGCAGAGCCATGATTCGAACCCACGTCTAATTTCTAGAGCAGTTCTTGTTTCGTTATAACACATCGCTTGCTCTGAAAGGCTCTACTTTGAGTTCTGTCCCCTGTGATTTGAAAGGATCCTCTTCCCTTCTGTTTGATTAGTTGTGTCAGTTAGAGCTTGACAGCAGTGAAGCAGAGGTTGAGGATTCTTTCCCCAGGTGGATCAGTTAGTTTTTCTTAAAGCTGTTCTGTGCCTGCAGTAACCATTTGTCTCTGTTGCCTGGAAAGGATGTTGATCCAAAGTGAAACACGCTGGAGAGTATGGCTAACTCACCTCAACCCATCACAACTTCAGTATATTCTGCCAGTGAGTACATATTGTGTTCCTTAACATGCATTGTGTGTGTTCTGGTGTTTGTTTCTTACTATTTTTTCCTCAGCTGTTTTTAATGTCTCAAACCTTAGTTTAGTTCTCCTTGAATGGAGAACTTTGTTGTTCCTAGCTTGCTAAGCCGCTTTAATCGTGTTCGACTCTTTGTGACCCGCCAGGGTCACTGTAGCCTGCCAGGCTCCTCTGTCCATGGGATGCTCCAGGCATGAATACTGGAGTGAGTTGCTGTGCCCATTTCCTTGTTGTTCCTTACAGCATGGGCTACTCCTTTGCGTAATTTTATTTGATCGCTCTTGGCATTTTTCTGCTTAATCATCATAACCTTAAACAGAATGTAAATTGTGTATTCAGATAGGTGTGTCATCTTGCCCTGTCACTCATGTAAGTGCGTTTTAGCATTTCTTTTTTCCTTTTGATCAAAATGAGGAAATAGAAAATGTTTTGTTACGGTAGTTTTATGCATACACCCACAAGGAAATGCATAGCCAGCTTCTGTGGGAACTGTAACTGATACATTTTAGGGAAGAAAGTGCATGATAGCTAAAATTTTAACTCTGCCAAATGGTCATGGGGAAAGAAAGCAAAATGATGAAACACATATTGCACTTCAGTTTAGCTTACTAATTCTGAGGCTAAAAACATATGAGTCTGTGACTTGTTTACATATATTTGGATATGAAAGTATGCTGGGTTTTCCACAAAAATGCATCTCACAAGTTGTACTTTTCAGTCAAGAGAACCATCTCAACAATTGCTTTTTCAGGTGTACAGGGCAGGAAAGTTTACCGCCAAGAGTGGCCAGATAGTTGAAGTTTTGACATGTCAGTGTCAACAGACTGCCAAATGGACCATTTTGTCTCCTCCAGCAGTCCAGTTGGATATTTTGCCATGCCCTGTGGTCAGCTGAGAGCTTCTTCAGTAAGAGCCACTGTCATCCAACCACATGGGGGGTGCTCCTCTTTCACCAGGATGGACTAGGATGGACTAGGAAGAGTTTGGCAGTTGTATATCATGAGAGCTGGGATTCCCCATGCTCCATCCTGCTGAGGAGAGTGTTGATAGTAGCACTGTTTTAGTTCCTGAGGCACATAGATAATTCAAANAGAGCTTCTTCAGTAAGAGCCACTGTCATCCAACCACATGGGGGGTGCACCTCTTTCACCAGGATGGACTAGGATGGACTAGGAAGAGTTTGGCAGTTGTATATCATGAGAGCTGGGATTCCCCATGCTCCATCCTGCTGAGGAGAGTGTTGATAGTAGCACTGTTTTAGTTCCTGAGGCACATAGATAATTCAAAATGCATATCATTTGTTGGTAGGATTTGGGGAATTGATTAATTTTTTTTTAAATTTATGTCAGATTGAAATGAGTAAGCTTGTTATATTCACTGTAGTAAAGAAATATTTATGGTTTTGGTAAAGTTTTATAACTGGGATTTTTTCCTTAAACAAACATCCCAGCTTTAAGTGTGTGTGTGTATGTTGGGAGGAAGAGAGATAAACCTTGAAACTGTTTTTTTAAAAAACTGTTTTAAAATAGTACCTAGTCTCAACTGGCACCAGAGAATAATTATCCAGAATGCTATTCAGTTATAGTGAAAAGGTTTAGGGAAGTTGTGATGAGTTTAATAACCATCTGCACAGTGACATAGAGGGACACACCCAATTACACAAGACCTGAGTCTGAGAACTGTTGATGTGCAGTCGTCTCATCAGCATTTGCTCATCATTATCANAATGCTATTCAGTTATAGTGAAAAGGTTTAGGGAAGTTGTGATGAGTTTAATAACCATCTGCACAGTGACATAGAGGGACACACCCAATTACACAAGACCTGAGTCTGAGAACTGTTGATGTGCAGTCGTCTCATCAGCATTTGCTCATCATTATCAGCAGCAATAATGGCTCAACTGTGTCTTTGGGGCCACATGAAAAGACAGTGTACTCATAGCTGAGGGCAAATCAGACCTGACAAAAACATAGTCTTCCCTGACCCTTTGTCCTCAAACCACCATTTTGTGAGGTGTTGAAACAATTCACTTTATTTCTTGTATGGTATTAATTTTCCTTTTTAGATACTGTGTCGTTCCAGTTCAAATTTTTGCTAGAACCAGCAAGGGTAGTGTACTGTGGGTCATTTTTCTAACCCATTTCCTTGTGATACAGTTCATGTCAGTGGGTTCATGCTGCTTTATGTGTATGAAAGTGTTCAGTATCTTTTCTAGTTTACACCTTTGTTACACTTGTTGTCAAACCACTTATGAGCACTTTCTAAAATAAATCATTTTGGGCACTGTGAGTCAGAGGGAAGGAATCGGTTCATAGGAATAAACTGGCATGTTGAGAAGATAACATCAAATAGATTGCAAAGCATTTTCATGTGCATTGTATCTTTTATAAGGTCATGTGTTCATTTGTGGAGACTGAGCCAGAGACCTTGTGAGACCAAGTCCAAGGTCATACTGTAGGTACCAGGGTTAGTTGGAGAACCAAAATCCGGTCTTCCGTCTATTCTTTGGTGTGTAACAGGGTCATTATTTTATTGACAGAAATATGGGATCTTTGTTTTTTAAAAGATACCTTTTTACCTTTGGAAGGTATGTTAGCAGTTCTTGCCACAGCAGAAAGTAGTTAATATTTTCTGCTTTTTGATAAAAATCACTGTTTTCTCTAAATGTTTTTGTTACTAAGAATCTTACAGCACTGCACAGCTTCTGACTAAGAGTGCCTTTTGGAAAATTATAAGTTTTATAGAAATTAATGAGCTTTTCCATGTCTTTCTGAAGGAGTGGATTCAATCTAGTGACACAAATGTATTCTCTGACTTATCTACAGATGACAGATTTGATTTTGGTGTTCTAATGTTTGATTGACTTCTTTTTGGAGCATGTATATCTGTGCACAAAATGGATGCTTAGTGGGTTCTCGTTAATTTGGTAAGTGGTCCAACACAAGGTGAGTGCGGGTGGAGCAGCGCTGTGTGCCTTCAGTGCCGCGGTTGCTGCGTGCATACTGGCCGTGAGACCCAGCTTATCATTCGCTGCGTGCATACTGCCGTAAGACCCAGCTTATCATTTCAGAGCTGATGGAGGAGACGTGGGTTCCATCCCTAGGTTGAGAAGATGCCTTGCAGTAGGAAATGGCAGCCCACTCCAGAATCCTTGCCTGGAGAATCCCACGGACAGAGGAGCCTGCCAGGCTACAAAGAGTGAAACGTGACTGAACCACTGGGCACACACGCGCACAGTTTCAGGAAGCACTCTGAGCTCTGCTACAGAAGTCCTGATAGGGGACAGTGTGAGCCTGGGGAATGTGCTTAGGTAAGAGACCATTAAGAACTAGGTTTTGCTTTGCTTCTAAGAATGAGACTTTGCTTCTTTGTTGAGTTTAGACTCCTGTTGGTGAGCTAAGGAGGAGCAGAGGAGGAGAAGCAGTTCTTGAGAACGTCACAGAGGTTATAACTGGCTCTAAAGAGTCTCGGTTAAACTACCTGAGTAACTAGTTCCTAGGACCAGCGAACTTTTCAGGAGTCCTTTTAGTTGTACATACAGCTCTGGGATTGCTGTAAGTTCCAAGTCATCCCTGTTTGAAATAGTAGTTGTCCAGCTTGAATGGGCATCAAATTTTGGAGGGCACAGATTGCTGGGACCACCTCCAGAGTTTCCAATTGTGTAGGCCTGACGTGGGGAATTGATAATTTACATTTTCAACAAGTTTCCAGGTGATGTTGCTGCTGTTTTGGGAACAACACTTTAAGAACCATTGGCTTAGAGCATCCTCAGGTGTCTGAGTTTGGGGAGCTATGCAAGGTTAGTTGGGATCTTTACATAATTCCTCCAGTGTGTGGAGGTGAGCTTCCAGGTATATTAATTCACTCAGTAAGCGTGAATGTTTCAGTTGTTAGAGGATACTGTGGAGATAGCGCACAAAAATGCCTCCGTTGGTGAAACTTTTATGAACGTAGGTAGGGGTTAACCTGATAGTAGTTCTTCTGGTTATCAATGCTTACAGGTGAGCCTGTTTCTCCTCCTAGTTTCCTTCTACATATTTTCCTCTCTTTTGGAATTTTCAAATTTAGCAGTAAGGACATTGATATTAATTATCACCATCACTTTTGAGTATTTGTTCTCAGATACTGTGCAGCTAGGTGCTTTTCATTCATTATCCATTTATTCTTTAGAACAATCCTGGTATTTTCATCTAGATCTAAAAGATTAAGAACTTTAAAAAGGTTGGTAACTTACACAAGATTATGCAGCTAGTTAATGGCAGTGCTAGGTCTGTTTGACTGTGAGGCCATCCATACTCTTTACTACCAGGCTTTTAAAATTACAGATTGTGACCACTAGTGGGTCATGAAATCGGTTTGTTAGGTCTCAAACTGCACTTTTTGGGGAAAAAATTGAGTAGAAAGTCACAAGGTAGGATAAACATTGTTTCTTGAAATTCTTGTTTTGGCTGAGTATATACATATGTGAGTATTGAGTTCTGACTCAAAAATATATTTGTTATAGTAGATCACAGTTAAAACATTTGTATGCTTCTGTCTTCTTGGGTACGGAACTCTATGTCATTTAATAATTTTTTTTATAAACAATAGAAAATTTAGGCCTTGGAAAAGTAATTTTTTCAAGAGCAGGAACATTAGTGGCAGCACAAAGACAAGGTGTCTGACTTCTCAGTCCCTGTGTGCGTGCGCTCTCAGTCTTGTCCGACTTCTTTGTGACCCCATGGACTGAAGCCCATCATGGAATTTTCCAGGCAAGAATACTGGACTGGGTTTCCACTCCTGCTTCAGGGGATCTTCCTGACCCAGGGATCAAACCCATGTCTCCTACATCGGTAGGTGGGTTCTTTACTGCTGAGCCCCCTGGGTAGTGCATTTCAGCTCCTTGTCTACTGCTGTATTCCTCACACTGTGCTGCCTCCTTAAAAATGCTCTGTATTACCTGGGAATTGGGGCTTATCTTTCCACGTGATAGCAAATGTGCCATGGAACCTTTCGAGATGTTGACAAAATCTGAAAAGGGAAGTTGAATCTAAGCCTGCTCTGGGTAGGTGACAGTTCTGCCATGGAGCCCCCAAAGTCTACACATAAAGCTTTCACATTTCTCCTGTTAATTCTAGTATACTCAGTGAAATGAGGATAATAATATCAGCTAACAGTGCCAGGCTGTAAGCACATTTCATATATTAATTCATTTCAGTAGTACTTATTTGGATAGGGTGGCCATGGCTGGGTCATGAACTGGGCTGTTTTGAGTGAGAGGGGGCATCCTATCAGCATGAGTTAACACTTCTCTGTGCTGGCTCCAGTTCCTCATTTTGTTCCTGCTGAGTTCAGAGCTATTCTTCTCATAGCTGAGCTTACCTGAGAGTGATCTCAGCTTTATCTTCTTGTTTCAGATCACCTACCTTTAATAGGTGGATAATTTAGGTTCCTGTTACGTTTCCCCTTAAATTAGTGCATCACTGATTTGCATTCGGGGCAGGGCTTTGGATTGTCAGCATGAACAGGTGATGGTAGACATTGGTCCCCCATGCAGAATGCTGTCCCAACACTGCATGAAGGAGCTTACTATGGTCTCTCCAGGAGTACTGGGGGACACTTGGAAACCACTTGAGAATGCTTACAAACTCTTCCAGCAAGCAATCCATGAAGGGTGAAGGAATGCAAAGTCAAGGCCAACCCTCATAGGAAGGAAAGGCTAATACATTCCAGTTAGAAGAATGACATGTAGAAGCAAGTAAGGATGAGGTGAAAACCTTCAATCATGAATTATAAAATTAGAACTAGAAGGAGCCTGAAAGGCCTGGAAGAGTGAAGTGAGTGGCGACTTAGATGGTAGAGAGCCAGGCATGGAACCTAGGTCTTCATTCCGTGGCCTCTTTCATCCTAAGATCTGTTTACTGGATTTGTCTTCTGAAGCACCTGATTACAGAAAAGAGTGACTCTCCTTACCCTAGTGTGAATGAAATAGACACCAGGAACATGTACCAGGCTTATTTAGTTTCTTTGCGTTTTTTTCCCCAAATGCTGTGATCCCCCCAGGGCTATGTGTGTCCTAGTTTGCGAAATGCTGGGGCAGAGGAACCTCCAAACTAAAAAAAAAAATGTATGCCCCAAGAAAAACTTATTTTTTGGAGTATGGACCCTCTCCTCTGTAAATATTTATAAATTATATGCCTGTACAACTATTAAACCATATGTGCATATGTTAATCTTAGAGTTCAGCTATATGGTTTTATACTGTGATGTACACATTGTACACATTCTAAAAGTTCTTCTGGTACCTCATTTGGATGGTCTTGTACCTCTTCTACCTCTGGGATATACAGATCTGATTTTGTAGACCACTGGTCCAGACTGAAAACTGAACAGTTCAAAGTCAAAACTATTGCTTCTTTCATCAGATAGATTATTTTTCACTCCTGGTAATTTGAATGTCTCTCTGCAAAACCGTTTTTGAAGTTGTGAATTAAAAAGCTATCTTTTCAGAGTAGAAGAGTTAAGGATGGAGGATACATGTGAATTAGGTTGAATTTCTCCTTAAGAAAGATTGCTGTTTTTGATCTAAGGAGAATGCAGAATTTTTCTTTTTATGGTCTGTGTTGGTGCAAAACCCTTCTTTGATGTCATTAATTAAGCCTTCCCTCCTCACTGCTATTGCTGTTAACCTGCTTCATAGTCCACATTAGAGACTTCTTCAGGTGTGCTAATGGTAAAGAATCCGCTGGCCAATGCTTGAGACGCGGGAGACGTGGGTTTGATTCCTGGGTCGAGAAGATCCCCTAGAGTAGGCAATGGCATTCCACTCCAGTATTCTTGCCTGGAAAATTCATTGGGCAAAGGAGCCTGGCAGGCTCCAGTCCATGGGGCTGCAGAGTCCAACACAACTGAGCGCACACACACACACACACACAGTTCATAGTAACGCTCTCAATGTTTGCTGATTTTTTTAAACAATACTTTCAGCCTAAGCCAGTTAGAAATGACAGAGCAGTGGGATGGAGAATATACCACACTTTCCTGTGGAGTGCTGTTGAATACTACTGGTTGCATGAAAGGGTTGTTGATTTGTTTTCAGCCTTCTGCAATATTAGAGCAAGAAGTTGAGCAAGATTTGTAATTAGAAGTAAAGAAAATAAATTAGTTCATTTCAGAGTTTGGAAGCTCAGGACTGTGAACATTATCAAAGACAAACATGCTTTGAGTAAATGCAGTGAGAATTAATGTTGATAATAAGAAATTCCATTTTTGTAGTAAAATAAAAAGGGATAACACTGGTCGTCGTTTGTGGAGAGATGCTGGAGAGCAAATTAGAGAGAGGGATAAAAGTCTTTGGCTACACAGCAGAGCCAGACAAGCTCAGGGGCATGTATTATGTACATGCAGATATTTCCTAATATTATTTCAGTTGTGAGGATGCAAATCATTTCAAAATTAGAGCAGCTCAGTTCACTACTGTTACTGGAAAAACGAGTTAAACCAAGCACATGTCCTACTGAGGGTGAGTCAACAGTGTCATTTTAACATAAGGAGGGATAGTATATTAAGTGAGTTATTCCAAGTCCTGTGGTTTTCCTCCAGCTGAGCAAAGAGCTGGTGTTTCAGAAATAGGGCTTAGATGAAAAAAAAAAGTTGCCCATTTCCTCTCAGTTATAGCTGTTTAGTTCTCTTTTGCCTGAACCTTTTCAAAAAACCCTTTTCTTAGATTTTTGTCATCAGATTTCCTGAATTTTGATGGAATACTTATTTACAGAGAATATTTTATTTATTATAGACCAATTCTGGTTTAAAACTTTAATTTCTCCACCAATTTGTGGACCAGGATTGGTATATGGTGTATTGGTATATAGTGTTAGAGATCCTTTAAAAAATATAGTAAGAGAAACAGAAAAGTAATCTATTTTACCAAGTCATTATGTTCTACAGTTCTTTAGTGGTATGGATATGAAATAAGATGCTATTTTATGGAACAAAATATCAAACAGTAGTAATGAAAGTTATCCTTTTGGCTTTGGAAGAGAAGAATCTTATATTTTCAGTCTTAAGGAAAAACAGTTCTCTTAGCTTTCTGAGGTTTTCTCAAGCGGGATCCAATATCACCATGGGTATGTGTCTGAATAGTTTATTTCTTGGTTTGGGAAGATGAGTTTTTGTCTTTTTTTCCCCTCTCAGTGGATATCTTTAGTTAGAAGCAGACCAGATGAGGGAAATATTCTCTCTTATGGATTCTTGGTTTGCCACATTAGTTATTACCCATCTTCTCTGAGTAGCAGGCCACACTTTTCCTGTTCAGTGGTTCAGTTTTTATTAATTTCACTGCACATGTGTTCTTTGAAGGAATTTATTTCTGATCAGTTGAATTATGGGTAGCTTCATCAAATGATGGATGTTCCCTGGTGGCTCAGAGGTTAAAGCGTCTGCCTGCAAGGTGGGAGACCCGGGTTCAATCCCTGGGTCGGGAAGATCCCCTGGAGAAGGAAATGGCAACCCACTCCAGTACTCTTGCCTGGAGAATCCCATGGACGGAGGAGCCTGGTAGGTTACAGTCCACGGGGTCACAAAGAGTTGGACACGACTGAGCGACTTCACTTTCACTTTCACTTTTCATCAAATGATGATAGGTTGCCTGCTTTTAATTGGGTCATCATTTGTAGGAGTAAAACTCGTCAAGATAAGGTGTGATCATTCTTTTGGTCTGGTTCCTTAATTTCCCTTTGCTTCTGTGATGCTGCTCTATTATTAAGAAGCGGTATCTGGTTACAATTTTACAAAGGAAGAACTCTATACAATTTCACCTGTTCTCTTATAGAGCAGTTTGTTTTTGTCTTTTTCCTAAGAAATAGGACATAGTAGCATATCCCATGGATGGGAGAGCTTGGTGGGCTGCAGTCCATGGTGTGGCTAAGAGTTGGACACGACTGAGCGACTTCCCTTTCACTTTTCACTTTCAAGCATTGGAGAAGGAAATGGCAACCCACTCCAGTGTTCTTGCCTGGAGAATCCCAGGGACGGGGGAGCCTGGTGGGCTGCCGTCTGTGGGGCCGCACAGAGTTGGACACAACTGAAGCGACTTAGCAGCAGCAGCAGCAGCATATCGAATCCTAGGGTTGGCCAGTTTTCAAAAGTGAGGTTCTTTGGTTGTGGAGGTAGGAGTGATGCTAGTGAATAGACGTCAGTCCTTGTTAGGGCATGTGCATGAAGAGTAGCTCTGAAAGGCAGCCTTGGTGGCCCGTCTTATCATGGGAACTCAGTCTTGCCTTTGGTTTTGACAAGCCTGTGGTCATTAGCTGATCTTTGGCATGAGTGTTTTTTGTTTGTGTAGCTGGTATGTGGGTGCTCATCTACATGAAAATGTTACAGTCACACATGTGCATGATGGAGGCTTGCAGCGTTTTGTGGGTATCAAGTTCTTCTGACTGCACTGCAACAGGTGTACTGAGTGAAAGGATGCTGAACGAGGAGGTAAAAGAATTGTATTTTAGTCTTGGTTTGGCCATCTTGTCTTGAATGACTTTGAATAAGTCCCTTGTTTCTTTGAGTTGCAGTTTCCTCTTCTGTAAAATGGTGCTAATAATGATTTGCATACTTACAAGATTGTTTTGGGGATCAAAAGAGATCATTTTTATGAAAATTTTTTGTAAAGAAGGAAGGTTCTTTTATTAATATATTATCTTTGGCCAGTCGATCTGGGTATATTCAGCCTTCTCAGGGCTGAGAAATTGAGGGTGGGAGCTGACTTTTTGTTTGGCCACAGTGTTGACATTGGCCTTAGAGTGCTTGTAGGTTTGGGTGGGAGGACATAGGTAGAAATAAGATGAAAATTCCTGTGCTGGGGTGTTAATCCTTGGTGAAAGTGTGAAGGTGTTAGTTCCTCAATTGTGTCTGACTCTTTCTGACCCTATGGACTATATCTTGCCAGGCTCCCCCATTGTCCATGGAATTCTCCAGGCAAGAATATTGGAGTGGGTTGCCATTTCCTTCTCCAGGGCATCTTCCTGACCCAGGGATCAAACCTGGATCTCCTGAATTGCAGGCAGATTCTTTACAGTCTGAGCCATTAGGGAGGCCTGTGTTGCAAATCAATACCAACTCCATCTGTAAGTGCTTGTTGTTGTTGATGTTGAGTCCTATGCAACTCTTTGTGATCTTGTGGACTGTAGCACAACAGTTGCTTGTTAGTCTCATTTTACTGGGGGGAACACTGACCAGCTAACTTATTTAGGATACAACTGGCCAGTTTCTGAAATTCACTTCTTTAGAGTTATCCTTTGAGGGGTAAGGTATTGCATCTTTGGAAGGTTGGTGATTTGGGGTTATTTTCTGTGGAGGGAGGTTTAAGCTCACGTGCTTAAATTTATAAACTTGTTCTACTTAACAATTCTAAAGCCAGATTACAGTGAGGGAGAGGATACTTGACTCATTTGATGTTTTTAGTATAAAACTTAGAAAATTTGAGACTTTGTGTGGTAACTTATATCTAGGCTTACTGCCAAAGTGATTACAAAGCCTTGGTCTTAATGTTTTCGATGAGGTAATGTGTGCTTTGGTGGGGAGGAGGAAAGATGTTATTTAATCACCAGCAAACACTAATACACTAATAACTACATTCACTAAATCTTTTGTGCCTGTGCTTGAATTGAGGGTTACTTGCTTTAATGCTGGTTTTCCGAAAGACTTAATCCTATTAATGTGGTGAGGTGATGGTGAGAAGGACATTTCCATTAGGCCTGGAGTGGTATACCTGGTAAAACTCCCTTTGTAAATCTCTCTTGTTCAACCTGAGTGTCATTCCCATGTTCCCAAAGTGGAATGAATTTTTATTGAGGAGAGCATTTTAAGAGTGATAAAGAGATTAAAATATCTCCTCTGTCAGGTCACTGTGACCTTAGAAAGCCAGAACAGGCTATCATTTTGCAGATTTTAGTTTTGTCTTCTTTTGTGGGAAATTAAGGACTTGTTTATGTTCTCTTCGAGGCAGATAGAAAGTGACTGGCTTGCTCCTTCAATAGTTTGGCTGGCAGAGATTTTCCAAGCATTTTCCCTGTGCCTGGCATCATAGCTGGGTTGAAGCTAGGTAGAGCAGACAAGGTACAGGAGTTGCCCAGTCCAGAGTCTCTCCTTTGCTGAAACTCCCTTGGGCTGAGTGCAGCAAAGCAGATAAAATGAGTAGTAGGCCAGGGCATCTACTTAAAAAAAATTCTTCTAGGAATTTATGACTCATTTATGAGAGTAGGGGAAGCACTGAACTCCAGAAAGTCAACACCCCTTACTGGATTTACCCCT